>BHFT01030175.1:0-60564 GCA_004320025.1 Laticauda laticaudata | reverse complement strand
TTTAGCCATACATTAAACTCTGCTACACGCTGCCCTTTCCCTTTTTGTCCCTTGTATACTAGTAGAACCTTGTATACTGGTAGAACAAGCATATTAGTTCTTGTCAGCTGTAAACCTTCCCCTTGCAAAGAGACAGACACATATATCACCAAACATACACACCAGACCAGAGAGCGAAAAGCCGCAGCAGCAGCAACCGAGCGCGCTGCCATCTTCCTAGATAGATTACTGTAACTTTTTCAAGCATATACTGATAAGGATCATGTTCCATATTTGCAGTCCATTTGCCAGCTTAGCTTAATGTAGCTTGAAGAGCAAGTCACATTTTACCTATTTGTTTTTCCTATAAATGTTATTGGAAAAACAAACTATGTAATACACCTTTCATTAATGACATTCAACATAAATATTTGTAAGTACAATGTTGCTTCTTTTAAAGAGTTAATTATTTTGCTGAATTTGCTCAGGTAGAGTAAAAGAGGTTTTCTGTATCTCACAATGATTTAAAATAGTGAACTACAATAAGTGATGTTTGGAAGATTGGTTAAGTTGTAAAGTGGTTCATATTGAGGTATAAGAGGATTGTCAAGAATTCTGAAAAAAAATTATTGCATACATTTGCATCAGTACCCATGAAGTGGCAAAAGAAAGCCATCAAACCATAGTACACAACTCGCATGAGTCTTGCACTACTTACAGGATGCTAACTTTAACATTTAAAGCCCCACATGGCTTGCTCCATGAACTTGCAGGACAATCTTTTCCATGTGGAATTGAATTATTCAACATGTTTACTCTCATAAACCTATTAGTGGTTCCAAGAGATAATCAAGATAACCTCCTTTTATCAAGAGATAAAAGGCACAGAGTTAGTACTTTCTGTTAGCAGTTCTTGCATTTTGAAACAGCCTCCTCCTTGAGCCCAGGCTAACACCCACTCTGAAAGCCTTCCAGAAGTTAGTGAAAACTGATGATTCCAGAGGACATCTGGGTAGTGATATTGATTCCATTTGATTTTGCAGTATGGATTTTATGAATCTGTGGTGTGAATTTTAGAAGCTCATGGCATTATTTTGTTTCTATTTTTGATTTTACTTGGGAGTCAGTGTAGATTAGATGCAGTTTTACAATGGCATATAAATCAGATATCAATCTGTCAGAAGATTGGTAAATCTACCAGAGCAGATTTGGTAGTACATAAGGAACTGAATAGAAGAGTGCAAGATTGCAGTGAAATTACATTCTAAGGCACCCAGGTTAGCATTTAAATCACTTGTTAAGCCATCTATACAACTTGCACTGGTGGATATCTCCTCAGGGGACTGCACATAAAAGTTACTACAAGAAACTCACCTTGTGCAGGAACTGATCATTTGGTTCAATATTCTGAACACTGATTGACAACAACCCTCCAAGATTTTAGATGAGATTATTTTTCAAACCTGGAACCTTGTGGTGCATGAAAGCATATCATCTTCTGAGCTATAGCCAAGTCTCTGATACATACAATACTATCAATTATGACTAATTTTATTCTCCTGACTGACTTTACATTAATAAATTTGATTACAAAGCCTTTTTTCATAAGCCTATAGAGGCCAAAATGAAAAAAAAAAGATTTACTTTGTCATAGCAAGCCGCAAAGCAAAGATGTATTACAAAGAATGTTGTAATACAAAACATAAAGTTGTAATCTACTTGCATTTAACTAAATTAAGACTTGTATTTGAGGAAACATGTTTAAGATAACATTTTAAGAATTCTATATCCATGATACATTTTTCCACACTTTTCAACAAATGGTTTATTGTGTCTCAGGGCACTAAAATGCTAATTTTTAACATAAAACTGTCTACAAATGTGGTTAAAATTAAATTATTACATACACATTTCATCTTCTTAGTATTATTTTTATGTTTCCATTATTTTTGAAGAAGGCTTTGTCTGGCATCTTTTACATAGTTCTCTCTTGCAGTGTAAATATCAGTATCAGTTTCATCTCATCAGGACCTGTAGGGAAAAAAAGTTCTGCCTATTCTGAATTGTCCCAAGAAGCTTCAAGATTAATTTGATTTAAAAGGCTTCAGGAACTTTCAAAGGAGAGTTGGTGGTTTCAGGCCATTTCCTAATGGACAGGTGCATCTATCATAAAACCATCAGGATTTCTACCATTATTGGCAATTTCTCATCCACACACAATATTTTCATTTTAGAGTCTAGGCATATTGGCAGAAAGATATATTCTAGAAAGAACAGTAAATTTCCACAAATGATACAATTCTGTATACTCAGAAAATATAAGAAATAATGGTTATTTCATTCATGCAATTTTATCTATTAAATTAATAGGTTCAAATATAAAATATTTTATTGATCTAAATTTAACAAAAATGTTAGCAAAATATTAGCAGATAACAAAATGGAAAATTACTATAATATACATGATCATACAAAGCAATTCTTTTATAAGAAAAGGTGTTTTTTAGGAAAGGTTATCTTCAATGACTTCGTCTCTATTATGAAACTAAATAGAAAATATTCCCTATATGGTAACATCCAAGAGATAAAATGGTTTCATAGATAGTGTATCAATATTCAGCTGATTTACTGATCTTGAAACTTTCAACTAAATAAAAATCCTTCAAGTTTTAAGAATTATTCTTTTGTATTAAAAGCAATCACATGCTATCTATATTTGGTGAAACAAGTGCCTGCTAAAATTGAAAGTTTTGTTTTATATTTTTCAATTTTATTTGGGTGATCCAGTATGCCCAAGCACCAGCTTTAATTTAAGATAATTTAAAACAGTAACAAAATGCACATAACCGCTTTCATGCTGGATAAACAACTTCTTCAGAGGAAAAAAATCACTCAAGTATCTACTTGGATGGTTGCTTAAATTTCCTGTTTAGAGACCTTTCAAAGTTATGACAGTACTAAAAGTAACTTTACAACTGGTCCTCATACTTAAAACAGCATTGTTTGTTTGTTTATTTCATCAAGATTCTATATAGCCCATCACACTTGCATGTGATCAAGATTCTATATAGCCCATCACACTTACATGTGATCAAGATTCAGGCACTTTATAACCAGCAGATGTTTACAAATGTCAGTTTCCCATGATCATGTGATTACCACTTGCATGTTTCACAGCCAGCTTCTGACAAGCAGAGTCAATGGAGAAACTAGCAGTAAAATTGCAAGTCATTATCATCTGACTTAACAACTACAGGTGATATGCTTAATGACAATAAGGAAAATGAGGTTGTAAGCCAATCATACTTGCATGATGTCTTGTTTAATGACCACACCCATCATTTAGCAATGTCTATCTCCATTGCTGCCATTGCATCACATTGGTAGCTATGGAACTGTTGGTTGGTGTGTTAGGCACCGACACTCACTGCTGCTATAAACTGGCTTGAAAATTCCTTAAAAATTAAGAATCACATATTGGGACCTGGTGCAAGCTCTATAAGTATGTACTATAGATGCAGAGAAAGGGTGTATGTGTGAGAACCATGCTTTTAATTTATGAGGCCAAAAGATTAACCAAATTAAGGCGGAGAGGTCTCTGGGTGATGAAAGATTGCCTGGGTGCAATCCTATCCAGAGCCTGTCACCTTCCTATTCAAAACGGTGATTAAGAGCTTGGCTGGACTGCACAGCAGATCTGCAGTTATAAACCCAGATCTTTCTGGAACCCATCAGGGTCTATAAGTTGATGGGGGCGGACCAATCTAATAAGTCCTGCCTCCCTGCGGTGGAGAGGTACAGCTCTTGACAAACTCATTGCCAAGTTATGTCTGTAACATACACTCCTGTGATCATGTGATCACAACCTGTAACCATCTCAGTTAGCTTCCAAGCAAAAGCAATGGGAAACTGGTAAAAAAGATTACAAATCATGCTCACGTATCTTGCTTAACAATAACGATTGTTCACTTATCACCACAGTAAAAATAGTCATAAAATTGGGTCTGATCACATGATGGTTTACTTAACAACCGTGTTACTTAGCAAGCAAAATTCTACTCCCAATTGTGGTTGTAAGTTGAGAATTACCTGTATTGTTACTAGGGATCAAAGGAGCAGAGAAAATGAAAACAAAAAGGATCTTTCTAAGACCTTTGTTCCTAGAAATAAAGTTGTATGTCCCCAAAATCCTGATTGAACATAGCAAAGAATGTTTAATAAAATTAATAATGCTGTGATGCATTCAATTTTTTTGCTATGATAACCACACAGTAGAAATCCAGCTATAGAAAACATGAAGGAAATGTGAGATAACACAAGACAAGGAAAGAAACATGCTTGAATAATGTACTGCTTAAGAATAAGGCTCTAAACATTATGTCAATTCATTTAGACTACAAAATTTGACACTCTAAACTCAGAGATTCCTTTTTTCTTACTCTTTCAATGTCTTCTATGTAATTTTGCTTTGCATGAGTTTATCATGGCACATAATCATAGCATAAAGTGAAACAAGCCTCTCTTAAGGCTAGGTCACACTGGCCGACGGATGCAAAACGTATGCAAAAAGGACACAGCGCACGATCAAATTTTCGGGGGTGGCTCCATCCGTTGTCATCCGCTCCAAAAAGTGGCAAAAATTTGCATAAACAGAACGGAAAAGAAAGGAAAAGAACGGACGTGGGTAGTATGTAGCAGGGATGTTAAAGGGATGTTCATAGGAAGCCTAGAGCATGTATATAGGATGCAAACCGTTCACTGCTCATCCTTTCTATTTCCGTGCTACTAACGCTGTGTAGACGTTCCATGTACCTTTTGTTTCCTCCCTCTTTCNTCCAATGGATGGCAAGCTTTTTTTAACATTTTACATCCTCTTTGCATCCGTTGGTGCAGTGTGACATGGGCTTTAAGATCTAGGTTAGCTTATACTTCAAATACTTAATAAACAAGATCACATCCTGAACGCCATTGTATATGAAAAGTATATAAACTTTTATGCTACACAAATTAATACTATTTCGGCATATTACCTCCAGAAAATACATCACAGTTAATTATCTGCAACCAACTCCATATTCAATTGGGCATTCACTTTTTAATAAAAACAAGATTTGCAGGATTAATACAATTATACAATATGAAATAGTTATATTGGTAAAATATATTGTGAGCCATTCAGAGTCATTGAGAGTTGAGTGTCAAACAAATATAATAATAATATTTAAGGCCCTGTCACACTGCCCAACGGATGTAAAACATTTGTAAAAAGGACACAGCGGACGAGAAAAATGTTCCATCATTGTTTATCCCACCTCCTGAAAAGGGGCAAAAATTTTGCATAAGCAGAGCGGATAACACAGAAAGGAACGGACGGGGGGAGGACGCAGAGCGGATGGAAAGTGGATGCGGAACGGAAGCCCAGCGGATGGAAGCGGATGGGAGCGGATGGCACATCCGCAGGGCTTCCGGGGGCCTCAGCAAAGCGGACGTGGAACGGATGAAGCAGATGCACAGTGGATGCACAGCGGATGAAGCGGATGCAGAGCGGAAGCCCTAGCGGATTGCACAGCGGAAGCCTAACGGATGCCTAGCGTTAATTGCGCATGCGGGGAGGATGCATTGCGTAAGCCCGTGGATATAAGGGAAGCAGCTCGGAGCAGGTCACCATTCAGAGGAAAGACCTGCTGCCGGACGGATTGACAGCCTTGCCTGCCCTGCCTGCATGCTTGCTGCCGACCTTGCTGCCAGCCTTGCTGTCTGCCTGCCTGCCAGCCTTGCTGCCAGCCAGTCTGCCTGCAAACCTTGCTGCCTGCCTGCCTGCAGCCTGGTTCATGCCTGCCTGCCAGCCTTGTGCCTGCCTTCCTGCCAGCCTTGGTTCATGCCTGCCTGCCAGCCTTGGTGCCTGCCTGCCTGCCAGCCACAACCATGGGGAAAGAACAGAAAGCCTCAGCCATCTGCTGCCAGCCCTGGCAAGGGACAGGGCCACCATCCCACCGCCTGGCCCTCACTCTGGTTCTGCTGGGCTTCTGTAGCACGGGCCTCACTCTTCTGGGCTGGAGCTTCTGCTGCTTTCTGCTTCTGGAGGAGCTGATGATGCGGGGGATCAGACAAGCACTCCAGCACCAGCCACCTCCACAGCACCTGGACCCTTCACCCCTGAGACTGAACGACCAAGAGGAGTGCCAGAGACTCATTTATATGTTTATGTTTTATAGCTTGTTGTTAATAAAGGTTACCTTTTGCTTCACACACTTGCTTCATTTCTTTTTTTTCATAAAGTCTTGGTGGAAACTTTTAGAAATGGTTTAAGCCTTTGCAGGCTTGAGGGATGGGTTAAGATAGCAGTGGGATGGGCAGGGATACCTGTGGGATGTGTAATAGCTGTGGGATGGGTAAGGATAGCAGTGGGATGGGCAGGGATACCTTTGGGATGGGTAATAGCTGTGGGATAAACCTCCAGTGCAAGCATAGTGGGACTGGATGGTCCACCCTCCCAGGTGCCACACCTATGGCCCTTTATTATCAATAATAATGTAATCAATCATCCACACATGTCAACATAAACACAACTCTTTATTAATGCCCTGTTCATTGTAGGGCCACTCAACATACATGGCACAACCTCATCAGTGTTATGCCACAAGGCTCAAGGAAGCATCCATTAAGCATCTATCATCCTGTCTTGCCATCCACTGCTCCAGCTGGGGAGTTGCACCAGTGTCTCAGGAGGTTGCACTGCTTCTTTCCTTCACATGAGGCTCTGTTGGGCCTCACATTGTTTTGAGCAGTTCAAAACTTTCTGAGCGGATGAAACGTCAGGATAGAGAGGATGAAAAACGGAGGCAGTGAGTACAGAATGGATGCATCGCGTTAATCAAGGGATGACAAGTGTTTTTCTCCGTTTTACATCGTCTTTCCATCCGTTGGTGCAGTGTGACAGGGGCTATAGTGGGGAAATAAACCTTGAAACCTACACATCAAAACAGGTAGCTACAATAGTTGTCATCTCATATCGATTAGTCTAGTATGGAAATTAGCATTTCACAGTTGTCATCCTATTCCTCAACTGAAAAACATTCATTCATTTCCTTTATTATTTTTATAAATATCTTAAGACAGCATACATACCAAATATTCCTTCTTCCTATCCAAGCATAGACTAGATAATCCTATGAGGTGAGTTGGGGTAAGAAAGAGTGAGTGGCCTGAAGCCAGCCAACAGATTTTCATGTCTAAGGTAAGATTGTCTTACAGCCAGTCCTAAACTGTTTTCTCCTTTTTCTGCTGGGAATTTTTCAGTACCAAATTCCCCCCCCCTTAAAAACCCATTATCTCCCAAAAGAAGCACAGGTGCTATGTACAAGAAGCATGATCCTTAGTCTGATGAAAGTTAGCCCTGTCTTTTGGTATGAAGTAGGGCTGTAAAAGGATTCAGATTCAGAAGTGGAGCTTCCAAGCATGTTGAGGCACAAACATGGCACCTGCAACTCTTCAAACATAATGTATATTCCAATAAAAAAAATGTAGCTTAGAGTTGAATTGTGGAGTCATCTGTGCTTTCTGAGCTTGACTGTTTGTTTGCAACATTTCATTACCCAATTAGTTAGTATCACTTATACTCACACTGATGTTACCTAGCTGGGTAATAAAACATTTGCAAGCAAATAATTAAGCTCAGAGAGGACCCCACAGAACAAGTATTTTTCTATGATTACACTGTGGCTTAAGAGAGCAACCATATGATGCCGGGCAAAAAGAGGCCACTGTTGTAAGGAAGTGTATTCAGATGATATCTAGTTATCTCTGCACACATTTTAACATAAAGCATGTCCACAGTGTTGTGTATCTAGGGGTGGGATTCTACCAGTTCGCACCTATTCGCTAGAACCGGTTGTTAACATTCTAAGCAGTTTGGAGAACCGGTTGTTAGAAGAAATTACTGGCCTAATCCTGTAAGGAAGGCAGGAAGGAAACATTCTGATGTTGCTTACAGAAACTGCCTCTCTATTAACCCTTATTACGTTCTTGGCAGAGCTATACTTCCTTTCTCAGGAACTTATCTGGAATTTTTTTTCCCATCCTTTGCTGGTATTTTGCTTGTGTGGAGTGACCATTCAAAGTTATAATAGCACTGAAAAAAGTGATTTATGACCATTTTTCACACTTATGACTGTAGCAGCATCCCCACAGTCATGAGAGGCCAGGCGAGGAGATGCGTGCCTCGATGTGAGTGAGATTGAGTTGGCCACGGCCAGCCAATAACATGACCACCACACCACGGCCACAGAACCAGTTGTTAAAAAATTTGAATCCCACCCTTGTGTATATCTCTAATACTTGTATTTTCCTATCTCAGTTATTATTTAACCTACCTGATAGAAAAGCCTCTAGAATGAGAAAATTAAATGGCATAATTCAGCTAGATTACATATAGCTTTTGTTGTTTTATTGCAATGAAATAATACAAGTACCATTAAGACTTTTCAGTGATGCTCAAGACTTAAATGCTAAAGGAGCTGGCGTTAAATGTTTGCCAACATAAATATATAATGTATGAATATTATTTTTACAATAGTAAGAAATATTAATAGGTGTTTTAGTTTTTTAAAATTTCAATCTACTGTTCCTTCAAGAATTTAAGGCAGCCTTCTTGATAATCCAAACCACCTTAACCAATCTGTCTTATAAGCTAACAGAGAAAATTGGCCTTATTTTTTCTTGTAATATGCTGCCATAGGAAATTCCAAACTGGATCAGATCTGTAGTATTGGGAAAAATAGAGAAATATGCTCTACTTTACTTGGTAGAAGTTTAAATTATAAAGTGCAAGCCTATGGATAATACAGATAGTCAACTTACAACCATTTGTTTAGTGACCATTCCAAGTTACAACAGGACTGAAAAAAGTAACTTTAGACTTTTTCACACAAGATCATTGCAGCATCCTCATAATGTAATCAAAATTTGGATGCTTAGCACCTGGCATGTATTTATGACAGTGCAATGTCCTGGGGTCATATGATCACTTTTTGTGACCTCACAAGCAAAGTCAATGGCGAAGCCAAATTCACTCAGAACCATGTCATTACAATGATCTGTTTAACCACTGTGGCAAAAGACAAGTCATAAAATGACTTAACAAGTATCTTTTCTTGTTTAGCAAACAGAAATGTTGACCTCAATTGTGGATATAAGTCAAGGACTCCCTGTATCTAAATACTTCCCCATTATCTTCATTTTTAAGAATTAAGATATTTACAACGAATATTAAAAGTATCCGTAGCAGAACTTGATTCACATGACAGTTGGTATGCTGCAATCCCATATTAGGCTGAAATGAAGAATAATTTATTGAGGACTAGCTGCTTATTTACATGAGGGTTGGCCATTCTAGAGAGGACACACCGCATTTTGCATCTTTACTCATGGGTTACTTTCATTTTGAGCTCCCTGGCAGGCAAGCCAGAGTCGCATTTCTTTTTACTGTGCCTCTAATCTCCCACTCCCTTCTTAAAATCCAATACAAAACCCGCCGCAGCGAAGCGAAATTACAATACACGGGAGCGAGTCTTTTATGACACCGCAAAGCCGGCAGAGCCGTCACCTCAACCGTTACAAAAAGATTCCCCGCGGCCGCGGCCCGCCACTTGTTCACAGTTTACTTCCGACAGCTGATTTCTTCACTTCCTTCGCGTAAAAGCGGGGCGGAATTTACCCTGGAAGAACCAGGAGGCGGGAAGGGTTTTTGAGGGAAGGGGGATACGGCGGCGGCGGTGGCGGCTGCCCGGGGAAGACTTACCTGGGGAATTTCTCCTTCAGTTTCCTCAGGCTCTGCCTGGTAGGCGGTACCTGAGCCAGGAACTGAACCACCTCTTCGTACTGGGCTTTCGTGAGCTTCATAATCTCCCCGGGAGACGGAGGTGACCCCTGCAAGCTGTAGCACAGCGCAAGGGAGCGGCTGGGGCAAGGAAGGGGGACGCTTCCCGGCTCCGGCCACTGCCGAGTGGAAGCGGAGAGTTTGGTGGAACCCGGCAGCCCAAAGAAACCCCTGCCCGGTCTCTGTGACTTCGCGCCACTGCAAAAAGACCAACACTCATGCGCTGCGCTCGGAGCTCCACCCTCGCTTGCGCGTCGAGCCCGGCTCGGCCCTTTTCTTCCTGGGCTGAAAGCTGCGAGGCCGCCGGGCTGCTCGGAGAGAGAAAGAGAGAGGCAAAAGAACAGTTGGCCTTTTTTCTCCCCTTACACCGGTGGCCGGCCGGCTTGTTCAGAACTTATGCTATCCTTCGGGGGAGTGTAGTTTTTGAGACCTGGGTAGGATTGAAAGGAGGGATATGGTGAGGAAGGAGCTATGGTTGGCCGCACCAGAAATTAAGCACAGTTATCGGTTTGTGTATTGGTCTATCATGTGTGGATAAGAGTCATTCAAAAGAAACTGAAGGGGCAGCGTAATGATATTGATGCACTACAAGGGAGCCTGGTTTGGGGCAAACCAGCCTCATCCAGAAATAGTTTATTGGAGCAGACATTGCAAGTGTTTAATTTGATTTGTGATTTACAGTTTTCAGATTATAGTGAAGACAAATGCTGAAGTTTTTTTTTAAAATGTAACTTTGATATATAAAGGCCCGGTCCCACTGGCCGATGGATACAAAACATATGCAGAAAGGACACAGCAGACGAGCAAAATTTCGGGGGTGGCTCCATCCATTTTCATCTGCTCCAAAAATTGGCGAACATTTGCGAAAACAGAACGGACGTGGGTGGTATGTAGCGGGGATGTTAAACGGATGTTCATCGGAAGCCTAGAGGATGAAAGCGGATGGAAGGGATGACACCTCCGAAGGGGCTCCAGGGGAGAATTTCGAAGCGGACGCATAGCGGAAGGGGCGGATGCATAGCGGATGCATCACGTACGCCTAAAGGAAACAAAGGGGATGCCGTGCGGATGTATATCGGATGCAAACCGTTCACTGCGCATCCTTTCTATTTCCGTGCTACTAATGATGTATAGACGTTCCATTTACCTTATCTTTCCTCCCTCTTTCCGTTTTTAGCTGCAGCGGATATGAGTTGCGAGGATGCCCAGAGGATGCAGAGAGGAAACAGTGGACGTTTAACGGATGATAATGGACATAGAATGTTTGTTGCTCGTATGTCGCGGATTTACATCGTACACAGTGGAAAGTTCATCTGTTCTAAAAGTTTTGTGCAGCTCAAAACTTTTTGCATGGATGAAATCACAGTGGACGGATGCTCCATGGATAGAGCTTATGAAACACATATGCAATGTGTACACAACAGATGCATAGCATTTTCCAACGGATGGCAAGCTTTTTTTTACGTTTTACATCCTCTTTGCATCTGTAAGTGCAGTGGGACCAGGCCTTACATTAAGCCAGTTCTGGAGGGTAATTTATTTGAAAGGTTTATATGCCCACGTTAAGCATCTCTAAGCAGCTCACAACAATATAAATTATAAAACAGTACAGTACCTAAAAGAAACAATAACTCTGATAGGGATAGCAAACATACACCATAATGCAGTCAATGTATTCCAGAGGTTAATTTGTGTCAATCTGCAGTGAAGCTGTGGGGGTAGGAGAGAACATGTTTACAGGAATTTTTTAAAGGTCTGAAGGTTCAACTATATTTAAATTACTAAAAAGTAGTTTTAAAAAACCATAGTTATATTCTGTGGAGAACCATACTTATTATAAAGTGATAGATCATGTACTATCAAGTTGATTTTGACTCTTAGTGACTACGTGTGTCCCCAGCTTGGCCTTTCAAGTTCTTTCAACAATGCACCTGTTTTACTGTAATTGAGTAATTGAGTCTGCATCTTGCTACTGATTGTTTTTTTCACTATTCCCAGCATTAAGGAAACTGGATCTTCCTATAATATGTCTGAAATGATCATTTGAGCTAAGTAAAAATTCTGGAATGTTATTTTCTCCGTGATTTTCCTTTCTATAGAATGTCACCGAAAAAACATTGCCTGCATGATTATCATATTTGTAAGTATAGATAAAAATAACTATAGGTAATTCTTGACTTTCAACAGTTCATTTAGTGACTATTGGAAGTTACGACAGGATTGAAAAAAATGAGTTAGGATCTTTTTTCACACTTACAATCCCCATGACCACTTGATCAAAATTCAGGTGCTTGGCCACTAATTCATATTTATGACAGTTGCAATATTCTGGGGTTATATGATTATCTTTTGCAACCTTCTGACAAGCAAAGTCAATAGAGAAGCCAATTCACTTAACAGTCGCTTTACCAACTTAACAATTGCAGGGATTTGTTCAACAACTGTTACACAAAATGTTGTAAAATGGGGCAAAATTCATTTAATTCTCTTGCTTAGAACAAAAAAATTGAGGTCATACTTGAAATTGGCAGGTATATGCTCAGGACCATATCATGGAAAGCAGCTTTGTTCCTCCACTTCAGTTTGACTTAAAATTTGCATATGTACAGTTTGTAATCTGTTACACTTATTAGACCCTGACTCCATGTTTGCTATTATAACTGAGCTTGTATAGCTCTTTATACCAATAATATAATTAATTTTATTTCTGTGTGTTCCATCCAGTGATTTGGTTGTTTGAACACCATGTTAGCAATGAGAACATCACTGGGTTGGAAGAATCCAGTCCATAATATGCCATACTTCCACTATAATTTTTTTTGTAACTTTGGATTTTCTTTTTTTTTTTCAGGTCATCACTAGCAACTAGCCATATCATAAGCATTTGTATTCCAAAACATTCTCAACTCTTCTTCAGTAGATGATTAGCATCATCTTACCTGAGGGTCCATCATCCAGTGCTATATCATTAATAATTTCACTAAAGTTATCTTCCACAACATCTTTCTATGTCATTGCTACGCAACATAAGAGGTTGCTCATTTGTATGCTCACTTTACCTGGGATGAGCTTCCTGCTTTGAGTGACACTGCTGCTTTGAGTGACAATATATATTACAATATATACCAAGGATCTTCAAACTTGGCAAGTTTAAGACTTGTGGACCTCAACTCCCAGAATTCCTGAGTTAACATTACTGGAAGAGGAATTCTAGGAGTTGAAGTCCACAAGTCTTAAACTTGCCAAGTTTGAAACTCTTGCTGTACACTCCCATTCTTCTCCAATCATTCCTTCCAGAAACATACCACATTCAAACTTTGGCAAGAAATGGGGAAATTAGTTTTTCTGTAGCCAAAGAAAATTACAACCTTGTTGAAGATGGATATTGTACCTAAAAGGACTTTTCCCCTCTCATCTACTAATATTAAAGCATGAATATTGTTTTTCTGAAACAAGAAAATCTTAATCATATTTTTTTATCTTTTTTAACAAAGTTCTTTTATAACCAAAAAAAAGCCAATGTGTATTATCACTATTTAACTAACCAGCATATAATAAAATAGAGGCATAGCTGGCTGTAATTCTAAAATGATCCTATTTCTTGACATAAATGATGAAATTCATGACACTATTCATGAATAAGGATTCTTTAGAGTGGCACAAAGAGACAGCTCTAAGGTTATTCTGGATCCAAAACATGATAGAAAATCACAATTCCTTTGAACTGTGTCCAGAAACAAATAAACAATGTGACAAAAATGTAGTGATAGGAGCAATTTATAATGATATCCTCACAATCATATTTTAAACCTAATAGCCCTGTTCCCATATGAAAACCTGGAAGTGCAGTCCCCCATGACATCATCAGTGGATCAGTAGACCATCATAAGAGTTTCTCATGAATTCTACGTCAAAATACATTGCTTGGATAAAATTATTTGAGAAGATCTTTGAATAGCAATAGCACTTAAACTTATATACCACTTTATAGCTCTCTTCTAAGTGGTTTACAGAGTCAGCATATTTCCCCCAACAATTTGAGTCATAATTTTACCCACCTCGAAAGGATGGAAGGCTGAGTCCAACCAACCTTGAGCCTGGTGGGATTTGAACTGCCAAATTGTAGGCATCTGGCTACAAGAAGTAGCTTGCAATACTGCACTCTAACAACTGCACCACAGAGGCTCCTGTATATGAATAGCTGACTTAAATAATTCTACATAGCTTTTAGCAGGATTGACCTTACCAAAAATAGTGTGCAGTTGATAAACCACTCTAAACCAGTTCTCTGTAATTCACCAGAATAAATTCACAATAATTCAAATAGATTATTATTCCATCCAAAACAGATTAAATTTCTGTTTCAGAATGTGCTATCTTTTTTGATAAGCCATTATACAACTACTTACTGCTTTCAAGCAGACACCTTTCAGACATTGAACATGGGCATTGTGATTTATGTATTAATTTGATACATTGTTAGAGGACAAGGTTAGAGTTGTGTGTCACATACATATTTTGTGACTATACTAAACTATCTGGATGATTCCAGAATGCAGAAATGGGGGTGAGGGGGCAATAATGCTTTAAAACAAGAACAATAATGCTTTAAAACAAGAACAGGCATATTGTAATAATCAGTCCTAAGGTAAGACCACAAAATTATTCCAAAGCATCTCAATGCTTGTTGACTGTGTTTACCATCAGTGAAGTATTCATTAGACAGGACACTAACAAGGGTAATTTCTTTATCTAGTTCTTGTTAAACAGCTAGAACTATTCCCAATATAATTCTGTTGCATCTGCAAATAACCTTACTGCCTCTAGATGCATCATAAGTTTTACTCACAAATTTTATTTTAATGTTTTGACTTTTGATAGCCTATAGCAGGGGTAGTCAACCTTTTTATACCTACCGCCCACTTTTGTATCTCTTAATAAAATTTTCTCTAACCGCCTACTGGTTCCACAGTAATGGTTATTTATAACGTAGGGGACAAAACCCCTACCGCCCACCATGAAAGCTGAAACGGCCACTAGTGGGCGTTAGGGACCAGGTTGACTACCACTGGCCTATAGTTTGTAAAGAGACAATTTTATTCATTTGTGTTATAAATCACATATAATGTGATTTTTTTTTATTCCATCTTAGGTAACTCCGTGTAGGCTGCCCTCTACTCCATTAATCGCGACCCATTATTGAATTCTTGATCTTCCTTCCCTCGTTAGCTTTATTTAAAAAGCTAAACATTCTTATACATTATAAATATTGCTCACATAACAATTGTCTTGACCTTTTTACCATTTTGTTTACCTTATTTTATTTGCTGGACAGATCAAAATTATTCAGAAGAAAAAATAAATAAAACCCTGTCCAACCTGACTATTGAATTTTGCTCTGAGAATTAAAATCTCCTTTTCAGTTGCTTTTCATTGTTTTATTAGAAGTGATTTGGTGCAACAATGGAAAGAATGATTATCATCTATATCTTTTTATCCTTTTTTTCTCTTTTTAACCCGCATGATCTTTCATTTACAATATGCTGATATAATATCTTTAACCTTCAAGATAGACACATTCAAAACTACAAAAAAGCTTTGTTAAAAATGAAAAAAAAAGAATGGACAAAGATATTTTATATTCTTTTTATTTGAAAAGTAATATCTTCATTCTTTAATATAGTTGATGAGAGAAAAAAGTCCTTTTTGGTGCAATATCCATTAAAAAACCCAAAGGGTTATACTTTTCTTTGGCTACAGAAAAGCTAATTTCCCCTTTTCTTGACAAAGCTTGGTATTACCACTTTTTCTTGAAATAGAGGTTTGTTAATAATTACCTGCTTCTTCCTTCCTTTAAAAAAATAAAATCTTATTTAAAAGAAAAAAAGGGACATTGTGGTGGGATAATTTCCATCAAAAGTTATTTCTCTTTCTCTTTTATTAACTAGCTAATGTTGTTGACTTTAAGTTGTGGGATTCCACCCCCCCCCCATCAACTTCTGTTTCAAAAATGTTTCTGTATATTCCATATAAAGCTGGAATATGGGAAAAGATGTATGCAAAATTGCTGAACAAAAAGACCAAACTTTATTTATTAAGGTCTTCTCAGAAGAATTTCCAGTAAAGATTTTGTTTTGCATAATCTTCAAAATCTTTCAGACTATGCTTATTACCCTCTTTCTTATATTCAGTATTGGTTGATAGATTGTGCTTGCTCATTAAGATGGTTTTATCTCAGCTTTGTTAATGCTTTCTGCTTGGTTGCTTGCTATATTTACAACCTTCTGTTTTCAACAACATTTAAGGAGAACTGAGAATTTGCAAAAAGAAAGAACATCGCCAGTCACTATACTCTGTAGCTCTAGCTATGAAATAAATTTAGAATAATTTAGTGTTAAGAGACTTAGGTTATAGTTGGACTAGAACCTCCATTGTTGTGATAAATAAGCGTAGCTTTTTCAATAATCCTCCTTTCTCTGCAGCCAGCACATTTTCAAAGAAGTTATTCGTGAGAAGTTGTAAATGTGATTGATATGATTAAGTAGAATTAGGTACACACTTCCATTTGGCTTTTCCCTCACAAAACTTACTAATACATAAGAGCTGTTCACTTTATTTTCCCCTTTTATTTGTCTAGAATTTAGTATGGATATTTATGTGTGATAATTGTGTACAGTATATTTTGATAGGAGCCCTGATGGTGCATAGGAGCCCTGGTAGTACAGTGGTTAGAATGCAGTTATCCAGGCTAATTTTGCCCACAGTCTGGAGTTCATTCCTGACGGGGCTTTCCAATCTTCTTAAGGACAATAAAATAAGGAGGCAAATTGTTGGAGGCAATATGCTTTTACTGTAAACCACTCAGAAAGTGCTGTAAAGTACTATGGAGCAATAAGTCTAAGTGCTATTGCTATTAGGAGCAAAGATCTAGAAGTCAGAACACTATCCCTCAACCTTAGCAAAGTAATAGTGTCATGAAAAAATGCTGCAAAGCAGCAACAGCAGTTCTCTGTTCTGCCTGGGAATCCGAGTTCGTCCTTTATACCATATATTCCCTAACTAACTTACTGCCTAGGATGCAGCAGAAAGCATCATCTATTTTCTTATAGGAAGAATATACTGTCCTTTTGTGTCAAATATTAAAATGTTTTGTGTTTTTAGAAATGTAGAAAACAATCCAGAGATAAAAGAAATCACTATATACCAATAATACATTTTCCTCTGGATTCTGCAGTCTATGATTATGCAGGTTATATAAAGTTCATTGGGTTGTACATAGATGTTATATTCTGTAAATTACTGTTTTTAAACTTGGCTTATTTGAAAAACTTACTGGTTCTTTTTATTAGGCTTTTGGCTTGTAATGCAAGTTAAACATTTTGCTGCTGTTCCTTAAAGCAGCCCTTCTTTTTTCAAGCATGAAGCATGAAAAAAAATCATTCCAAATACTTTAGCAGTTAATATAACTTTGAAAGCATTTGGATCTTTTATAAGATTAAAATGAAACTTGAAAAAAAGAAAGGCTGCTCTTTGAGTAATAGAAAATTCTTGCATTATTTTGAGACCTAAAGTATGTTATTCACATTGTTTTTGAAGTGTGCATGGCTCTAATATTTAAATAATTGAACTATTCATTTAGGAATAGAATTAGTAATTTTTCTTTAAAAAAATAATATTTTAAACAAAAGGACAAAATGAAACAAAAAGAATTACTTCCCTGGATTCAGTTTAATGGTTTATTTCAAATGAATCATAATCTGGAATAGAAGTCAGCAGTGTGGAGCCTGTGGGTCACATGTTACCTTCCAAGTGATGTTTTTGCAGTCAGTAACTATTTTGTCACACTAAGAACACTGTCCAACATGGCGAGGGTGCTGAGTGCTACATAGATGCATAGGGTGGGCCATGGCAAGCACTTCAGGTAGAGGAATGACTAGGGAGTAACAGTATCCCAATTTACCTTTGGATATTGGTCCACCCCAGTGACTCTCCTAGCAACAGGATACCCAGGTTAGTCTAGCAATTAATCCATCAGACTGTGAATTCCACTTCTTCCTTAGGATGAAAGTCAGTTGGGTGAGCTTGGGCCAGTCGCATTCTCAGCCTAACTCACCTCACATGTATGTATGGTATGTTCATTGTCTTGACTTACTTATAAAGTAATAAGGACTAGATTTTTTAAAAAAACCTAATAAATACAATTCTATTCAGTTAAACAATGTAAGACATAATATATTTAAAACAATTCACCAACACTGTTGATTTTTTACCTTTTCTATATCTTATCATTAAGATAAATTTTGAAATTATTTCAAATAGTAATATGGAAATATAGAATAAAAACCATATATAAGAACAATTAGTACACATGGGTGTTTGGGATGCAGAAAAAGTGGATATGAAGGTTGCCTTACATCATTGCAGGTTCTTGTTTCTATTAAAGATGCAAATAAGGTAATACTTGGGACTGTTTCTGAGCAGTTTAGAAATAACATTGTCTTAACATACTGGATTATCCTAATTTAAGGCAACTACTTGAGAGCTGTAAAATAAAATCCTGTAGTTGAAAAGAAAAGTGTTTTTATCTGTATTTCCCATATCTGGACAATTAGGGCAATCCAATGTTTACAACCTTCAGTTCATTTCCAGTTTATAACTTTCGACTTTAAGAAAGACAATTTTGTCTTTTCAAAGGCACAATGATATCTACTGTATATTGATGAAAAAAGTCATTGTCCTGTTTCAACAGGAAGTATGAATTGGCAGATATCTCTGATTCAGAATATACTGTTTTTGTCGTACTCTCAGTTTTTTTCCTATTCTACTATTTCCCTGCTGTTTTAATTTTTTAATGCAATGACTTTAATGTTTTTGTTATTTTTTTAATTTTATGATGTTTTAATATTTTGATGTTGATTTTCTATGATTATTCTACTATTATGAAACTTCTTTGGAAGGCAATGTCTCCTAGTTTTAAAACTATTTTAGTAAAAAATTAATTTATTACTTGAATATACCAATATGGGGGGGGATAAAATAATGTACTAGCAGCTTAGCTTTGAATAGCTGTTACAAAGAAAAGAATACTAGTTTTTTTTCCTCAAGATAATGTACAAACTCTCAGTTTGAAGGTCAATATAATGGGAAGTGGGCCTTGCTTACTATTCATGTACATGATCAAGGCTAGAGATAGTGATGGACAACTGTGTGCATTTCAGCCATCTAGTTCAAAGAGGTGCCAAGCTCAGAGGCTTAGTTTTGCTAAACTAACTGAATTGCAGAATGGACATAACATTTGTAATAATTGAATGTGATATTTAGTTGTCTAGGATCAGGCAAATGTGTATAACTATCTTTCATTTCCCCCTACTATACTGTATTTTATGTAAGTATAGTCTACAGTATTAAAACCCAATTCATTCCTTTAAAGTATGCTGCTTTTTCAAATTCTACTTTAATTTCTTCACAAAAATCATTCAAACATTATTATTTTGAGGCAATGTAGATCTACTGTTTTATAAGAGACATTCTGCTGTTCAGTATATTGCCAACTCTTTTTAAATTAGGAGTATCTTTGGTAGCTTTTTTCAAGTCATACAAATATATCTACTGTACATACTAATAAAACACTAGGACATCGACAGTTCTTTTATTGGTATGAATGATAACGAAAGTGTACACCTGTTTTTACTTTGGGCTAGTTTACTTCTCAATCTTTATTTACTCCTTTCAAGCTCTGGTATGGCTATATTTATGATATTTAAATAGAACAATGTATTGTATCATATAATGATCAAGAATCTGATCCATTAATTAGACTGCAAGGTACCCTGCTTTAGGACAAATGTCTTCATCTTAACTGCTACTTTTATCAGAACATTTTAAACTAATTTTGTTGTTATCAAGTAAGCCTCACAAATTCCTGAGCAGCATTGTTCAATGATTTCACAATGAAACTAGATGCATTGTCTTTTAATATATGCCAGCATGGAACAAAGACATAAAAAAGATAAAGATGTGCTGAAATAAATCCAAAATATTAGATTTCTTTAACAATACAGTTGACTCTAACAGGCTGCAAAGTGATCTCCAAAAAGTAGATAAGAAGTGTGACAATTTAAAAGTCATAATTCCTATATACTTTAGTTATGTTTCTTTATGTTGATACTTTCCATTATTACCTTGGCTATGTAATATTGATGTTATTTTCATTTAGTGCTTCTATTTAAAAAAAACTTTCCTGTGTATGATTTGTGAACTGTCCTGAATCCCAGGAAAATTTCCTTTATACGATACAGAAATATTCTTTTCATCTTCATGACTGCCATCATAAGTGATTTGCATTGGAAGTTCAATTTAGGTCCAATAACATGTTTTTCAAGTTATTTACTAATACGGTACTTTATTGGCCATAAGGATTCCTCTGGTTTTACCACAATGTTATAATGACATTCCTTTGAATATACCTGCCAAAATGTTCTCACATAAGCCCATCCAATTTGTCAATTTATTGGGAATAAAAAATGAGTTCTATGTGAACAACTTTTCTCCAGCTCTCCAGAGCACCATACTATGCCATCAAACAGAATGTTTAGCTTATATTTTTTTGAAGTTTTTTTTCCAGCTGTGCAGTTGTCTGGTATCAATCTGAATTAAGTTTTCAGCTTCTTTCACTGTAAGGTAAAGTTTTAGTTGCTTTTTCATGGTGTTTCAGAATCTCATTGGAGTGTTTTCAATCGCTGATTCAGACATTTCCTAATTCAAGGGCCTACTTGAAATATTTTGTAATGGAAATTACTCACCAAATTAAATGTTAAGTATTTGAACATGAACAAATGAGTCTGTGCCCTTTTTACTTTTTACTGTCCCACTCCCACAAAACAGATTTGAACAATTATTTTTGCTCTTATCTACAGCAAAAGCCATGTCATAGTTTCACTTAACCTCTTAAAAACAACTATAATAACATTGAGGAGGAGACTCAAAAACACGAATTGATAGGCTTAATATAAAACGTGATTGTACTGCAAGTATACTACAGTTTTGGGTGTTGTTTTTAGTTGTTAATGAAAGTAGGCTACTTAATTGAACAGAAATCCACAATGTTAGTGGGTTTTAACATTTTAACAACTATCATAACAAAATCTATACCTGTGGTACTGTCTGGTTTCTCGAACTATTACCACCGTCAGTTTCTTCATGAAAAAAGGAGAAGAAAATAAATTAGGGAAGGAAGCGTTGTATTTTAGATGTACCTAAACTTCGAAATATTCTTGGTCGAATCAGTCTGGTAATCAAAAGGATTTGATCTTTTGTTGGAATTAGTAATCAGAATATATCAAGAAGGAGAAAGAAAACAAAGCAAATACAACAACAATACTGGTATAAAGATGGAAGACAATTTTCCTATGATCCTTCAAACCTGGCAGCATCACTGAGTACCAGACTTGCATAATATGTTTGGAAAAGTATAGATATTCTTATAATGCTTTTGAAGAAATGTTGTTTATGAAATCAAACGAAGACAAAGTCTCAGTTCCTGCAATTCAGGAAAATGAGGTTGAGACAAATTGTGTTTCATCTGATTTTATGACTAAGCAATTCTTTATCTGAGCCATCTTTCTTTTACCTGATTCCTACTTCTTGCGGTCCTTTTAAAATATGCAAAACATGTTTGACATTTGTAATAGTGGACTTATGAGGAATATTTATGATGTCCAATTTTTAAAAAATCAATTGAAATAAAGGAATGCATCTACTTTAATCCATTGTCAACCTCTGGAACTCATTTTCAAAGCCAATAAAACCATACTGGTGAGATTCTGTGCTAATTTATCAAGCTGGATAATTTTTTATATATGAAAGCAACATTATTTGGTTTGTAAAACAACATAGAGTGCTAGTTACTGTCATATTCTCAAGAAAAAAATGTTTAGCATCTCTTCTCAGACAAGTAGCTAAAATAATTCAAAATAATATAGAAGGATTATTGAAGTGAGTGAGTAGATGTATTCATGAAAGATGTGATTCTCAAGTGTATAAGATGCTACACATCTGGTCAATTTTCATTTCAGTGACATGGAAGAAAACATAACTTGTGGGCTGCATTGATTATACTTTTGTCAGCAAGGAAAGTTTCATGATGTGTTCTTTGCATCATTGCTCAAGTATGTACAGAAGCACCCATAGAAGTTTTTTAAGAAAATCAAAGATGTCAGTATCTGGTGCAACAGAATGAACAGAAACTACCTGAAATAACTTTTATCTGACAATGTTCTCACAAACATAATCTCAGAATTACCCTCAGAGCAGTAAAGTGATCCCATGGTATAAGAATCTATCTCTTAGATATGCTGAATTTTTGTTAAAAATTGGGATTTAGTGGAGAAGGCAATGATGTGTTCACGTGTTTCCATTAACCTTAAAATTGGATACAAATTAAGGCCAGATCACTATGGCATCTTGAATATGCATGTTCATTGGTATAGTTGACTGCTATTTAAGGCCCGGTCCCACTGGCAGATGGACGCAAAACGTATGCATAAAGGACACAGTGGACGAGCAAAATTTCGGGGGTGGCTCCATCCGTTTTCATCCGCTCCAAAAAGTGGCAAAAATTTCCATAAACAGAACGGAAAAGAACGGATGTGGGTAATATGAAAGTTCCTATAATCAGACGAAAGAAGGGATTTGGGTAAGTGGCAGCGGGGATGTTAAATGGATGTTCATCGGAACCCTAGTGGATGAAACGGATGGAAGGGGATGACACCTCCGAAGGGGTTCCGGGGGAGAATTTCGAAGCGGACGCATAGTGGAAGGGGTGGATGCATAGTGGATGAAGCGGTGCATCACAGACGCCTATAGAAAACGGGATGCCGCGCGGATGTATATTGCATGCAAAGCGTTCAGTGCACATGCGGGGGGTATGAATTGCATCCGGTCTGCAGATATAAAAGGATGCAGCACGCACACAGTCAGAATACAGGGGAAAGATGTGCTGCACATCCAGCAGGAACACCATGGTTCCTCAGTCAGGCAGAAGAGGAAGTCTGTGTCTACTCATTCAAGCCCTGGCAAGGTGAAGAAGGGCAGAACCAGCATCCCACCCCCTGGCACTGTCTCTGAAGCTGCTGCTGCTGCTGCTGTGGTGGACAAGCCCCTCAAGCCCCTCAAAACAGCCCTGCTGTTGAAAGCCCTGCTGTTCAAGCCCATGAAGGCCCTGAACAATCTCAGAAGGCCCTGAGCTGAAGGCCCTGCTGAAGCCCCTGCCAGAGGGAGGAAGAGGCAAGGGAAGAGAAGGAGAAGAGGAGAAACAGTGCACCATTTCCGAGGAGCATGAGGATGAGGTGCTGGAATGGCTGAGGGGAGAACGATTACCTGTGGAGAAAGGGCCACAGACTGTATCGGGACACCAAGAAGAAGCAGGCAGCTTGGAGAGACAAGGCAGAGAGCCTGGGGTACACTGCAGAAGTACTCCTGGGATGGTAGAAGCACATGCACTCCTGGATGGCAAGCACACCTCAAGAATCCAGACAGGCCACCCTCAAGCTCACTGACCGGGCGAGTATATATGTCATGGTCAAGTGCAGTTCCCTGGAGGATGAGATCGTCACCCGAGGGCAGCCCCTCTGAGACCCCTCTCCCTCAGACAGCCCACAGACAGCCAGTCTCTTCCAGCCAGGAGCCAGCTACCCTGTCCATGCAGGTGTCTTCAGAGGGCCCACAGCAGAGATCCCTCAACAGCTGCACTCCCATGCCAATGGACTTGGAGGATCCCGTGGAGGATGACACCCTTGCGTCACAAATGGAGGAAGAAGCAGCAGCCACCAGAGCCAACCCACCCCCACCCAGCTCCAGAGGACGCAGGCAGAGAGGCAGACTGGAGGGCCAGGACCACAGTGTGCTGTTGGAGATCAGGGACACAGTGAAGACCAACACAGAACTTCTCTCTCAGCTGGTCCACTTGGACAGACATCCTCGGGCCGGAAGACCTTCATCAAGTATATCAGCCAGACCCTGAGGGACCTGCCCGGGGCCGAATACCAGGTGATGAAGCAGAAGATCGCAGCACTTCTGCACAACCCTCAAGGCCCAGCTGAAGCTGCTCCTACCCAGTCCAGGTCTTCCTTCTCCATCCAGGTCTGCTTCTCCACCCCAGGTGATGTCACAACCCTTCCACGGCTTTCAACAGCCCCTCACTTACCAAGGCTACAACTATAAAGGATATAATGGTTAGGAAAACTGTACTACAAGAAGAAATATTTCAGTTCACTACATCAAGCCTATCCTTTTCATAAACTGGTGCTTAACACCTTGGTCATTCTATCTTCCAATAAATAAAGAATATCCTTATCAATAAATATTTCCTACAGGTACAAGTGTCCCAAGTCATATCGATTTAACGGTTAAAACTAGAATTGGATCTAGTTACCTATTGGTTGTCAATCTCCCAAGCACAAATGCTACAATACTATTTAACCCAATTCTTCTTAAAGGCATTTTGAACCAACTGAGTTTCAGAGATGTTTTCAAGAACAGCCTGATGTAGAATTTGCTTAAAGACTTCCTATTCATGACCTCCTCCTGCTGCTCAACCAGGTCTTACAGATTTGCTCCTTCAAGGGAAATCTGACCCCATCCGGAAGGAATTTTGCAATAACATTTTGCAGGTTTGTCGTTGTCTCGAATGAGACTAATCACTGTTGTATCATCTGCAAACTTCAGTATTTTAATAGATGGATTGTTTGAAATGCAGTCATTGGTATATAGGTATATAGGGAGAAGAGAATTGGAAAAAGCACATGACCTTGGCTGTACTAATTGTACAGGTATCAGATGTGATTCTGCCTAGCTTCAGCTGCTGCTTCCTGTTTGTTAGGAAGCTTATGATCCACTTACAAGTGTGTTCAGGTATCGCTATCTGGATAAGTTTAGTTAGAAGAATGTCTGGAATGATGGTATTGAATGCTGAACTCAAGTCTACAAAGAGGACCCTTGCGTAGGTATTTGGAGATTCAAGGTGTTGTAGGATGTAGTGCAGAGCCATATTAACAGGATCATCTGTGGATCTTGTATGCAAACTGCATGGGATCTAACAGCAGATCCATGAAGATTTTTTTCAAAGGTTTTCATAGCTACAGATGTTAGAGCATCTGTCTGTAGTCATTCAGTTCCCTGATGGAGGGCTTCTTTGGCACTGGGATGATGGTAGAGCATTTGAAACAAGAAGAAACATAGCACAACTCTGATGAATTGAAGATTCAGGTGAAGATGGGGGCCAATTGGTCAGCACAGACTTTTAAGCAAGAAGGAGTTATGTTGTCTGGGCCTGGTGCTTTTCCTGGCTTTTGTCTGTGAAATAGATCTTGCACTTCTTTTTCTGTGATCACCAGAGGTTGTGAACCCAATGGGTTGCGGTCAGTTGTAGGAGGGTTGGCTTTTGTTGGTGTGTTTGAGATGGGGATTGTGGAGATAGGTGGCTGTAGTTTCCTTTCAAACCTGCAGTAAAACACAAAAACAAATTAAACATTTAAAAACAAATCAAATGTTTCTCCTGTAAAACCTTGAAAAAATAAGAAGTAGTCAAGCAACATGCTAGATTATTTCTACTTAGAAATAAGTAGATCCAAATATTACCTCAGATGCCTTCACAGCATTCTTTATTTCAGGACTAGGCAAAAGTAATGTTGAACAGGGTCATTAAAAGAAGATATTCTATTTGTACTGCATGTAGCATAGGAAGTCATCAGTTTTTAACTGTGATTGTTAATTATGGGCAATTGGTAAATACATCAAAGGTATCCAGCAAGTTTTGAGCTGTATAAAATTATATTTTTGCTTCCAGCAATTATTATATTAAAATCTAAAAAGCTTTTTTGGCAGATAGATTATAGATCATAGATATAAGATGTGCAATAGATGGAGTAATAATATTTGCAAAACTGTTTAATAACACTGAAGTGATTCCTTCAGTTTTTCTTTTTAACTGTCTTCTCTTAGAACTAGAGATTTGTGTCATAGTTCTGTCAACAATGCTGCCTGTCCATTAACAAGAATGTATATTCTTATTAATTGCCAAATATAAATTATTCTTTTTTTCTTAGACATATAAAGCTTTGTTGTGGAATAAAAATATTTTGAAACTCAGCATGATACAAAGTTTTATCATTCAGATTGACAGTTGTTCTGATATTTGTTTTCCTAAGCAAAAAGTTACCATGTATCAGATTATACATTTTGTTTAATGTTTTTTCTGATTTTTTTTGTATCTGGATAAATATATTCTGGGGTTAGAACAATATGGATCTGGAATCTTAATAAATGTATTAATGTTGATGGAGTATTGACAAGTGAATAAAATAACTGAAACTCCTGAATTCCTGAGGAATTGCCTCTCTGAGCTAGACTACAAATCTAATCAATTGAATGTTTAAAGTTTTAACTCTCTGATCCCTATTGTATTTGACCCTAATTGTCTTATCAGATGATGCAAGTCTAGAATGATTTTCAATATAGAGCTTTAAAAAGAGTTTTGGCTTTTTTCTCCCCTCAAATTTATTAATGTATTCTTTAATTGTTCTTTTCTTTTTTGTGCACTATTCTATATTCTACAATTGTGGTTTCTCTCTATACAAATTAAAATAAGTTAATTGTCTATTAACTAAAAATCTAAGCTAAAAATTTAATATTGGATTAATTAATCTGGATTAATTTTTGCTGGAATTTCTAATTCATGTTTACATACAATTTGTTCTGATATCTGATTTAAGCAGTTAAAAAGTTTAATATTTTACTTTCATCTAAAGTAATTCACACAATATACCAATATATTACATAATGTTCTTTCTACCTCTGTTATACGAAAATCAGTTGTAAGCTTTGATGGTGAAACAGTCTAATTACTCCTGTATGGTTCTTCCTGTGGATTTTGGGTAGATTTACCAGAGTAAAAAAAAGCTTTGTGTATCTGAATCCATGGGGATCAATAGCTTAGTGGTTAAAATTGAAGTTGCAGCTGGACAGCTGGCAGCCTGGGTTTGACATGGGGTGAGCTACTGTACCTTGCCCCAGCTCCTGCTCACCTATCAGTTCCAAAGCATGCAAATGTAAGTAGATTAATAGGTACCACTTCATGGAAAGGTAACAGTGTTCCATGCGCCTTTCATCATGGAAATTGTCCATGGACAGTGTTGGCTCCCTTGGCTGAGAAACGGAGATGGGCAACATTCCCTAGTGTTATACACAACTGTTAGGGAAACCTTTCCTTTTTTATCTGAGTCCAGACAACTTGACATTCCTCTAACAATGCTTTGTCTCTAATCCAGTTTCAACGGTTGTGATCTAGTCAACCTGGCTTGGGGAAAAAATCAAATCTATCTACTGTACAAAAAAATTCAAACCTATCTACTGTACTCAACATAAATTTGGAACAACTGTCCAACTGGTTACAAGTAGAGTGTACTCCACCATGTAAATTGAAACTACTAAGATACTGATGTCTTTAGATTCAGCATCTAGACCACTGGTAGGCGTTCCAGCTTTCATGGTGGGTGGTAGGGGTTTGGTCCCCTACTTTATAAATCACCATTACTGTGGAACCAGTGGGCAGTTAGAGAAAATCTTACTACTAACNTACTACTAACAGAGATACAAAAGTGGGTGGTAGGTATAAAAAGGTTGACTACCCCTGATCTAGACAATCACAGATGGTGGCGACTAGTCAACTTAGTCAGTCAACTGCCTTTAATCAACTTAGCTATTATCTTTTCTTCTTCTTTTTTAATTCCTGCAAGCCAGCATTGACTTTTGGTGATTGAACAAGCAAGTCCCTGCAATTTTCCTGCAATTTTTTTGACAAGATTTTGGGAATGTTTTGCCACTGCCTCTTTCCTAGATCTGAGAAAAAGGGACTAGCTCAAAGTCCCCTTTTGGCTTTGTAAGACCAAATTTCTCAGTCTCCCTTTTTCTTACCTGATGCTTTAACCACTATGCCTAATAGATTCTCTAGCTATGATCCTATATATTATATTTAATATTAGATTGATATGCCTTGTGGTACATGCCCAAGTCATAAGCAAAGTAACTTAATACACTATACATAGCTTAAGGCTGATGTTGAATGCTATGTGAAAGTATCAATAAAGACAAAGGCTGGTTACCTGAGAAATGCTTGTGTTCAAGAGCATGTAATTCTGATTTGCAAGCTTGGTTCCAATGGATTATTTGTGCTAAGATAAATCAGCTAGAGTTCTGGGGTCTGTTTCAGAAGACATCTTTGCACATGAACAGGTACAGCCACTCCCTAAAGCTTTTTAATAGGTTAGACTGCTTTGTTTTTTTGTTTTTTTTTTTACCGTAAAGTAATTAGAGTCTCCTCCTATAATTTCCTTCTCTGCCATTGTATGTGTGTGTATGTGAACACAGGCATTTTAGTGGTGCCTCTTTATTTATGGAACTGATTTCCAGAAAAGAGAATTTTCCCTTCTTAATTTCTTTTAGATGGTTCCCATATCACTATTTTGTTTCAGTCAATTTATGTTGGAAGTCATTTAATTTTTTTTCGATTGCATAGTTTGAAATATATTATTTTCATGAACTGATATACTTGGAGTTACTTTCCTCATTCAGCTGACTAGAACTATGGGTACTTTTAACAGATTTAGGACCCAAGAATTAGATAATTTATGGTACCATTGTTTTATTGTGGGCGTGTTTAGACTGGATTTGAGTTTTGTCAAATCAAATAAATGTAGGCCAACAATTGTTCTCTCATATAGCATCTGTGCATATACCTTGGAGTAATGTAAAGGAGGCTTTATAATTCTTGCTTTTTTACTTTCTGTTCCTTTTCTGTCTTCATCAATGCCTTTATTAAAATAAATACATTTCCAAAGCAGAAGCCTGAAAATTGTATGGAAATTGCCATGTAAAAAGATTGTTCACATGGATAGACCTACCTAATAAAAGCATTTTTTTAGGAAATGAATGATGAAAATATAGTGAAATAGAGTTCTATCATCACACATAGCAAGCAATACATGTTACTCATGCTTTTTCTAGAAATTTTTGCTATAATAAATGAAAAGTTAAAATTAAGTTCATTTATTTTAGAAAGTTGTATCCACATGCATAAGTATGCCTCTTTTTTTTGTTTTAATGTTTTGTATGTTGCTCAAAGTTGCCAAGAAGATTGATATGGTTTATAAATTAAACAAATGGATTGTTTTCTTATAAACAGTTATTTTGCCAAAAGATAGATAGATAGATAGATAGATAGATAAGGTGCAAAATAGAGAATGTTCCCTGTTCTGCAAAAAATAATTGTAAGTTCAACCTCCCATAACCTTGAACCCAACGCTCCCAACATTGGGAAAGAAAAATTGTCAGGCAAAGTGTCAGTGAAATTGACAATGTAATATTAAAGCTATAATTCCAACCAACAGCATGCAGGATTTTGAAGATTTTTTTAAAAAAAATTAAAATTGATAGAATTATTTTGCCATGTACATAAAAAACAAAGCGGAGAGCTCTAGAACAGGATGAAATATAATAATCAGTTTTTCAATGATTAAACTTATATTTCTGTGTTTTGATCTGTCACAAAATTTTAAAAATAAATATCCCAAGATTCCAGCAATAATTACAGCTGATAATATACATAAATACTGGAATATTAGGGATTTGTATGCATACTGATTTATCTATATCTTCATTCTAGCAGTCCACATGCTTAAAGAGACACATGTGTATGTTTCACATCAAACATCTACTGTATGTTTCATGAGGGAGACAAGACCCATGTGTTTTGCAGAAGCTTTTAAAGCTGTTTCATTTATTTTATTAGCCTTTAATGAATGTAATTAGAACCCAAGTAATTAAATGCAATTGTGCTCAGTAAGTTCCTGTTGTAAATTGCCCTAAACAATGTGCATGGTGTGAACAAATTTGTGGGATTAATAGAGGATAGATAATGTTTTTGGATAGTATTTCACACTAAATGGCCGCAGAGAGAAACAAAGAAGCTGGCGCAGTGTCATTAATCTTAGTCAACTGGCAGCTTTGGTGTAATTTGCATGACTTAGGCAGTGACACAAGATGGGGATAACTTAGGATGGGTGTTAGATCATCAGGATATGTATGTATTTCATTCTTTTTAATGGCTTATGTATATAAACACATAGATTTGCATGTAAAGAATGATATAGATGAAGATGTAAATAAAAGGTGTCTTAGAGGAATAGAGGGGAAAAAGCAGTGTTGAGTTTTCATATTTAGCATAGTGGTTTATCGATATTACAAACCATTTCTCTCCATTGTTAAGAATGAAAAGAAATATTCAGATGTACTGAGATTTATAAAGATGTTATCACTAGAATATATATTTTTAATCTCTGTATCTGAATTTTCTTTCTCTTGAGTTACTTCAATAATCACTACAAAAAAAGAATCTGGATTTGTTTATTTCATATATGTTGAAACGTATTCCTATGGGAAGAAATTATTTTATAGGCTGACATTTTTATCTCTTTATACATTCTGCTGCAAGGGTTCTATTTTGTCAGATTTATATATCTGTAACATACCTTGATGTGGTATAGTAGAGTTCACTATAAGAAAAGATCTTTTATACGATACATAACACATTATTATTTTAGATCTTTTGATGAAAATATTCATAGGATGAAAAGCATTTATACAGTGAATATTGTAATATGTAAACAGTCTGAAAATGAAGATATGCCTCTTTAATATGGTTGCAGTTTTGCTTACTCCAGTATTTCTAGTTATGTGTGGGAACATCTTAACTTTAACTTTTTGATGTTAATAAAACTCTGAATTGTTTTTATTCACTTCAAATTATTTCTAAAAGCACTCACATGCTTGGCTACAATGATCAGTAAATCAACTTTTTCTGAGTGGAGAAAGGAAAAGTCAGACATGGCTAACTGAAAGTCTTAGAATATCATCCATAGTTATTAATCTAGCATTTGCAAAATGATCATATAGAAGAAAAGTAAATAAATAAGTGGGCAGAACATAGGCTTACTTTCATTCACTTACATTCAGGCTTCCATCACACTGATCAATCAAGCCTAAAAATCAAGGAACAATAAATCATTGTGCCTCAAGATCAAAATCTGCTTTCAGAACATTTGCATCTGGATTAAATCGGGATATAAAGTTCCAAACTGGACTAAAATTGATGCTTCATTGCAAGCTGGTTTGTGATGCATGAAGTACATCTGCTGGGTTGGGGAGGGAGACACGCAGAGACAAAGAGAAGCTTGCAAGGTCTGGGCTTTTAAGGAAGACAAATAGAAATGACAGCAAACTAACAAAGCAGCCGGTCAGCACCAATATAAGACAATGGATAGATTGTGTATATGTCTAGCTCAAATAAACGTCTTTATAGATATGCGAAGACAACCTTCCTGCATGTTTGCAATATTTGTACACAAACTCCAGAGAAAGGGACTGCAATATAGGAACCAGATGGGATGATCTAGTTTTCCCTTTGTGCTTCCATGGGAGAAAGAGCATCTGAACAGGGGTTCTGTAAAATCCCAAGAAAGGCTATGTCTTCTCTGTGAAGAACTTCCTGGATTTTCAGGGGAGATATTATAATAGAAAGAGTTAACATCTCTGCAGCTAGATGATGTCATCTACAAGGGAGAACTTGCTTGAAGATAATTTGTAATAAAGCATTTGAACAAGTAACTCTGTGTTCGAGGTTAGTGGTAATAAAACACTTGAGCTGGTCAGGTTAGATTTTTCAATAATGCAAATAAACTCATGTTTTCCAGCATGGCACAACTTATTATAAGGCATTCCTTTTACACCTTCATGCTGAGAAAAACCAGTGACAGTAGCGAAGTCTCTAGAACAAATTTCAACCATTTGTAAAGAAATGTAACTGCATAATATGTAGCATCTTCTGAGCTGAAAATGTGAAGAAAAAAGCATAAGGATCTTGATCTAGTTATCCAGAAGATCAAAACAAGTTTTCGAAGAAAAGTGAAGAACTGGAATTAACAATAGATATAAAGCAACTGCTTATCTCCTATATTTGCAATTTCTGACATGTTTATGTATACAAACAAATTGGAAGATCTCCTAGTAAACCTCCATGAGACTCTACCAAAAGATAGTTTTGCTCAAGACTATTTGTTAAAGAACAAACTTTAGATACTTTTGTAAAATAAATTTCAGCTTGATAGAGCTGGTAGTGATATTTTAATGTCTGTGATAATTGTCAATTCATAACATATTGTCAGAACGAAACTTCAGATTTACTAATTAATTGTGGCAGCTTCTGTTCTAAGGGAGAAATCAAATTATTCATTTTCCCTCCCTGCTCTCCAGCAACCAGGTAATAGCTTGCTTTTACAGTTTGGTAGTTTTATATAAAATGTGTACCTCTACACCTTTGAAATTGGTCTCCCATCTGAAAGCTCAGTGTCTGCCAGGGAACGTGTAAAACAACAAAAAGTAATTGAGAATTTATAGAGACAGTTATCTTCTATTAATAGGCCATTGACCTGAATAACCATGTTCATTTTTAAAGACCAAGGATGGCAATATTTATTGTGAAGTCAGACATATTGATATAACATTAAAAGAAACATATTCAATATACTGCATAGTAATTATGTTGATATAGTAACTTATGGGAGTGCTGTGGGAACATGAATTAACAGATTTCATTTGTAAGGTTAAAATCCTTTATTATGCAGAATGGGATAGAAGAGTTGTACTCAAAGAAAGACAGTATACCTAACTATGAGTAAATATCTTGGACCAGTGTTTCAGTTGATCCAATGTAAAGGAAAAAAAGTCCTACAAGTTATTCTTTATGCAGATCTAAAAATAGTACATCATGATTATTTACAGTATTTACTCATTAGCATGCTGGCTGGGAATTTTGGGAATGTAAATTTGCAGCTTAAAGTTGCCAAAGTTAAGAAACCCTGCACCAGGAACTCAACAAAGCATATGAGTCTTTCCCTGCCTCAGTTTTTCCACCTGAGGAATAAGTGAGCCTCTGAGGAGATTTCACAGCTAACAGTAGATTTGAACCTGAATTTTCCCAGGCCAACACCATAACTAGAGGAGGAGGAGGAAGAGGAAGAGAAAGAGAAGGAGATCTCACACATGGATGAAATGTTTGTCATGGTCAAAAAATAAACCCTTAGAAATAATCAGTTCTACTACCATCTTGTGTAAAGGGAATGCCATCAAATTCGCTCAAAATGCTGAAAGTATTTAATTGTTTCAACAGAAGTACAATCGTTTTTAGAATTCACTGATTACTGAGCTTCTTGCTGATGGAATGCATGATGGATTCTTCATTCCTCTTGATAAGCTTCATCAACGTTGCCACATTTTTCTCAGTTTCAAATTAAATTACTTAATATGGCATGTTCCTAACCCCCCTTCCCCCCAAAATGAAGAAAAGAAGGGAAAACTTTTGTCACTCTCCAAATGTGCTTTTTTCATTGCTTTTAGAAGACTGAAAAGACAAAAAGTCCTATTACTGGAATTAAAAGTCATTTTTGAATAACCTCAGAAGATTGTTTCTAGAAATCAAAATATCGTTATGGTTCCCTTTCTAAGGAAAGAAAGACAAGTGATTGGGATCTTGTACATTTTACTGTAGTCTACATTAATTACTTTCTTTTTTTAAAAAAATGACAAAGATCTTTTTGAAAGAGAATCTGGCATTCTTTCCAGAGAAATGATGGCAGATACCCTACTCTCTGCTGATTTCTTGACACTTCTAATTACCTGTATTCATTTGAAATCACTTTCTTTATACTGAGCTATTGGCATGATTTTCAGAGAACAAGAAGAAAATGGAAAACATTTTAGCAAGTTAAGGGGGGGAGGAATCAACAGTATCATTGTTTGCAGCTTTTGTTGAAACTACCTTCGCAAGTCATTTGAGGGACATGAAAGTAAATGAAAGGTTATACTTTGCCCTGCACGTTGTCGCTGGTATTTGTAATGTCAATAACTGTAGAAGGTTGTCAGGAAATTGAAGAGATAAAGGTCAATAGCAATGACAAATGTATCATTGTATGTGTTTGAATATGCAGTATCAGCCTAATCTCATGGTAGAAGTTTTCACACCCTGGAAATATCAATCAGATGCTGTATCAGATCTGTCCACTCTTTTCTGTTAAACTTCTACACTAAAATGGGATGGTGTTAAGAACTGTCCACTTTATATATTTAAAAAGTATAGGCAGAAGACAATGAACCTCAAAAATTTTTTGACATGTATAATCATCACAATGATGTAAGTACCTGCTCCACTCATAGTTTATTATCCCAGTGAACTTTAAATGAAATGGATAGGATAAACTTCCAATGTTTAGGTAGGAAATTGTCTTTGGTTTTCTGTTTCATTCTGTGAGCTTTCCTTTATTAAGTTCCTTATAAACACTTAATTAAAAGTATTGGGGTGCCATCAAATAGTTTTTATAATGTTTACTGTTTTTATATTTACTCTGAATTTTATATTAGTTTTATATCTGTAGTTTTTTATGTAGTTTTATCTATTTGTTGTATGCCATCCAGGGTCGCCTTGAGTAAGATGGATGGTTAGGAAACAAATGGTAGTCTACACCTCCCATTTGAAGAAATACAAAGGTAAAGGATGGCATCTTTTTACAAAAAGAATATTCAGCCACACCAATTTACCATTATTGTTCCAAACTAAGTAAGGATAACAAGTGATAGTTTTTTATATCATCTGGAATCAAACCAAAAGGTATAAGACTGATGCCTTATACTTCAAGGGAAGATTGATTCTTAAGGGAAGAGATGTTAGATTTCAAGAGATGGTATAGGACCCTGTACAAAATGAACACTGAAGATTTCTCAAGGTTTCTTCAAATGCTCTCTGTTAACTAGTTCTCACTAACAAAATCAATTACCTTTCCCCCTTCTTTTTCTCATATACATAAAGCACAGTATAAAAAATGACAGCATTTCCTGGATTTTTTTGAAAATTATAATGTTGCCTTCCAAATTTCTTTGCAAGTTTAAGATCTATGTATGTTAAACTTACAAACCATCCTACAAACTTCCTGCAAGTATTTTTCCTTCAGTATCCCCAAATTTAGAAAATCATTTTAAGTAGTTTTTCTTTGATCTCATTCCAAATTCCAAAGTAGAAATAAAAACAATACTACTGCAGATAAAAGTAGCTTCTTTCTTTGATACAACCCCCTCTCAAAATATAAATAAAAAGCAGGGGAACTTATTGTTCTCCATCTGAATAATCCATCCCTGAGTAGTCCTTTGTTACTGCATTTTTATCATTGTTCTGTATGAACTTGGTAGGTTCCCAAGTCCCTCGTCTCTGATTGCCGAAAAGGCCACTACAGATTGTTGGATTACGAACCACCCCCCCCCCCCCCCCCCCCCCCCATCCGGGGAAAGCTGCCAAACAGCACGAACAGTTAAATAAGGTCATTGCACAAGCCGCAGGCAAGCCGCTGCTATATAAAGGCTGCCCGGCTTGGCTAGTTCTGTACTTTTCCTTGCGCAGTTTAAATAAAATATTGTGTTTAAAACCATGGTCTCCAAACAAACGCTTCTCTTCCAGAATGGAAACACTGGCGACAAGGTGGATGTCGAGAATGAATCCGAAGCAAGCGTGCCGAATCTGAACCGAGGAGAGAATGGCCCGGTAATCAACACGCCGGCCCGCACCATTCATCTGATGAGGGAGGATTGCGAATCGATATATATCGATCTTTCTTATGTCTTAGGAAAAGCAATAAATGGAAAGAAACTCAGACCATAGGAAGGCAGGGCTGTCTTCCTACACACTGCGGACCCGGCCATCTTTAAAATGGCGAAGGCTCTGGCAAACCCAGAGTAGTCAAACAATGACTTGTCCGACTGAACTGAGATGCTCGAGCACACTACGCACCGGATGTCTCGAATTTAATAAGAAATGCATGAATTTCTAAAGAGGACAATTTTTTAGCAGCCTGAGACAACATCCGAGGAGCCTGCGAGTTCCAGAACATGGACAAGCAATGAGGACTTGGTCCTTGGCCTGAAGGACACTACCCTTCAGAGCAAACACTCCTGATATGGCCATATACATAACCATTGCCTGAGGCCACTGCAGTGCAACTGCCACCGAAGCAGCAAAGAATCACAGCCACCATGCGGCAGATTGAAAACGCAATTCCACCTGCCAACCCAAACCCAGGGGAGAAGAAGCAGGAGGGAGGAAAGAATACAGCTCCACAGCACAAGCCCACTACGAACGACTATTGAATCCCAGAGTATACTGAGGGACACGGATGAAAAGTCCAAAATTCCATTCAGATAAAAAAATGGCAGTGAAAGAGAAAAAATCTAGGTTGGAGTTCAGATGTCGGGCTGTGGAGGAAATCACCCGCGAGACTGAATTGCAGGTCCTCGATGCAATTATGCTGGCCTGTAATAAGAGGAAAAATTGAAAGGGTCTGCCCACCAACAAAGAAGAGCTATTAGTCCAAAAAGACCATGCAGCACCCCCCCCCCCCCGACATGAAGAAAGAATAAGCCGAAGTAGATGAAGCATAACAATAGAGAACCATGTGAAGCAGGAAGAAATGTATCAACGTCACCCTATCGGCAAATTGGCCAGGCTTGAGAATGGAAAGAAGTTAGAATAGAGTGAGCATCAAGGGAGACCCTCGATATAGATGGAATCGACTCAGGGTCGTTCCTATTCTATGTTATCCTAGGAATTACCATTCTGCGCTGATACCGGAACACTAACTAGAAAGAACTACAAGAACAAAGACTTAGTCTAAAAGAATTATCTAAGAAATCAGAATTCATAGTAGTCCTTGAAATTTTCTAGTCAAATTTGAAAAAACACTACGCCTTTTTGGACTATTGTGACTCGACCTCCCTATTTATTAGGGATCGAATGGTCGTCCCCTGGGAATGGGATACGGGCATCAATGCATCGCTACAACCAACTGCGAGGAGAGCCTTGCTCCAAGATCCAAGATGTTATCAACGGGACTTTTAGGCCCACAAGGGACAAAGTAACCAAGGACCACCAATTCATTTAGCTAGACTTTGAAAATATCCTCCATTCTTTAAAGCCAGAACGCTCCCATTCGCGTAAAACCAAAAAGATGACGAGCAACGAATAAATTTAAAAGCTCAAGGGTTTAGATCCCCAATCGACCATGCCAGTGGGAACCCCTATCATCACACCACAGAAGCCACGAGGGCTCACTGCGCATCTGACCGGGACCCTACACAACCACTGAACCATCTGCGCCACAATAGCGCCTACCCAGTTCCAGTTGTCAACAAATTTACTGCACTTGCTAGGGGAGAAAAGTTTTTTGCGAAGCTTGACCTTTCCCGCCCGCACACTTGGCTATCAACAACTTACCAATTGATCATTATGCAGAGGCGGCAAAGACGTACCATAACACATTAGAGGGCATTTCAACTGCGTAACCGCCTCCATTTCAGTTTAGCGTTGCCCCAGCGTGTTCCAAACTTCATGGAACGCCTGCTAAACGGAATCAAAGTGTCCATCGCCTACTTCGACAATGTTTACTGGTCTCAGCAAAAAATGCCAACCATCTAGAGACAGATAAGAGAAATCTTAACACAAGATTAGGAAATCAGCTCAAACGTAAAAAGTAAAAAGTTTAATTAGCCACCTAACCGCGTCAGTTTTTTGGGCATTTAATCAATAACAAGGCATCTCACCCCCACTGACCAACAAAACGTGAAGGCTATCCAAAGAACTCCCAGGCCCTAGGAACAAAACCACCTTCAAGCCTCAGCCTCCATAAAGTTTACAACGTTTCCTGCCCATAAGGCAACAATAGCAGCGAATCCCTTACATCGACTGCTAGATAAAAAAACCACTTGGACATGTAAGGCCACCAGGACAGAACCCAAAGAAGACAGGGCCTATTAACTCAAGGTGTCATCACATTAGATACGCCTGAGTAACCTGTGCAGAACCATTGCTATCCAGCTTGGTATGCAACTACCAATGCTTCCTGAAGTTGCTGATCAAAACCATCAACCGATGCTTTGGTTGGGCGCCATGCCTGAGCCCACAGCTACAGATGGCAGAAGCACTGTGGCGGCTCTTTTACTCACAAGACGCTCTCCAAGTTCAGAATGCATTACAGTCAACTCGAAGGAAGCTCTGCAACTCATCAGTCGAGTCAAAGAATTCCAGGCAGTACCTTACAGTAGAACTTTTCTTTAATAATAATCCGATCCAAGCCCCTGCTGGATCCTAGCAAAGCAAACAAGCCAACCCCAAATATTCTGTCATCCTTGGAATGAACTGAGGTATCTGAATTCTCCCCCTGCCTATTCCTATGCGCGTCACTGACCTGGGCAAAGCCATCACACACTGACACCCTGACGTTTTCCCGCTGATCCGTCACAGAAGACGACCCTGCTCCAACCCCTCACATTTGCAGCTTGAGACCTGCCCAGACTCCCGCTGGACTTTCAGCCGACGTCGCGAGAGCCACAGCCAAAGTACCTTTGAGCAGCGCGGTATATTGAACTGGGTAGGGTAAAGCCTGACCGGGAGGAGAAACAAAACTGCAGACTTTTAAAACCATTCCGTACCAAGACAGACCGAACTGTCTGTAGAAAAGGGGGTCATTTTTATGGGTGACAGGTGTGATTCCGAGAAGTCTCCAGGAAGACGTTCTGGGCATGTTGGCACAAGGGGACACCCCAGGCATAGTCAAAATGAAAAGCCCTTGCCTGGAGTTATGTCTGGTTGTGCCAGGTGGGACAAAGGACATTGAACGGCTGGGATTGCAACATTGCCATGACTGTTCAAAAATCGAGGCCTACCCGCCCCCACAGCATCCAATAAGAGAGCTGCGAAAACTCACCCGGTCCATGCTTTCCAGGACTAACATATTTACTTCGTGGTGGCCAACGAAGGGAAAACACTTTTTGATGGTGGTGATGCATCTCGAACTGGTTGGAAGTGATCCTCATGGCTTCCACAACCACGTGAAGCTTGCTAATGAAACAGCTAGACAAACATTTGCCGACACATGGCTAGCCCTGATGTACTGGTTTCAGATAATGGGCCCCAAATTTACGCCTTGCAATTCGAAAACAATATCGCTGCCCAGGGTATACCGACATTGCCTTAACTGAGCCGGGCCCATCCGGCTGCGAACGGTAGGAAGCTGAACGAGTGTTCGTAAAGTAAAGAAGGCCTAAACAGAATGGACAGGGGGACGTTTGCAGGAACAAATAAAGCCGACTACTAACCGTGCAGCATATTACCTCCGAAGCAGCACAACCAATAAAAAGGCCCAGCAGAACTTCTAAATGGGTGAGGAAAACCTACGCGGGGCCGACCTGGAAGAGATTGCACCCACTTACACCTGCCGGACAAAAAACCCCCCGATCCTCCAGCAAAACCATACATATGAAATCGGCGACCGGGTCGTATGCCAAGAAAAAACCTTCACAGGCCGCCTGGTCTACCGACTACTTTTTAGATAGGTAGGGAAATGGGAAAGCGGCACATTGACCAGCTTTGTTCCCGCAACCTCGAAGTTGAAAAAAACACCACAGAATCAAAAATAAATACCGACTATAAAACAACCAAGGGGGGGAAGTACAGGAATAAATAAAAAGGGAGAGACGAACCCTTTTCCATAACAAGACAAGCAAACTATTGCAAAAAGAGATAATACTAACCAGAACCAAAAGAGAGCACTCACAGGTTAGATTGACCCAAGAACAGAAGGTTCGGGAGCAGGAGACGGAAGCTAGGGACTTCTGGAAGGAGGCCAGTCCAGGCCAGCTCAACCAACCGGTCAAACGCAGGACGTGGGAGCGACGGAGCCATCTCAACCGGCTAGAAACTCAGGCGGAGCAGGAAGGCTGACTCACCCTTCCAGGAGGTTCCATGAGAAGACGAGAGAAGCAGCAATCCCGTGCCTACTCTAGAAGACCAGCGCCCGAGACTGAGCTGCCTCAGCCGTCCACTAGGACTAGAAAAAGCCCCAGCATAAGCTGCGGACGTATATCACCCCACGTTGATCTTAAAAACTAAAGGCGGAAGGGGTGTTCTGTTATAGAACTTGGTAGGTTCAAGTCCCTCGTTCTGATTGCGCCAAAAAGGGCCAGCGACGAATTGGTTGATTAAGAAACCAATCCGGGAAGCCGCCAAACAAATGGGAACAGCTTAAATGAAGTTCATTGGCCACAAAGCCATAGGTGCAATCCGCGTATATAAGGGCATGCCGCGGCTTGGGCTATTGTTCGCGATCTTTTGCCTTGCAAAGTTTAAAATAAATAGTTGTTTTTAGGAACCCGGTCTCACCGCTTCTTTCCGGACAGAAACACTATCATCTTATTATCTATCACAGGGTGTCAAACTTGTGCTGTCACAGTGTCGTCACGTATCATGAATTTTTCCCCCTTCACGAAACTGGGTGTGGGGATGAACAGTGAGTGATGCATGTGGGGCACAGGCCGTGAGTTTGACACCCCTGCACCTATCATTTATCTATCTCTGACTCTTCAGATAATTATTATCTCTCAAATTAATTAAGACCAGTTAAAACCAGATGTAGTATTCAGCAGATTCTGACCAGTTCTTGAGAACTGGTAGCAGAAATTTTGAGAAGTTCAGAGAACCGGCAAATACCACCTCTGACTGGCCCTGCCCCAATCTATTCTCTGCCTCCTGAGTCCCAACTGAGTAGCTGGGTCTTCTTTTGTTTCCCTGCACAGGAAAACGGAGCTGGAAAGCAGGTTAATGGGGTGGGGAGGGAATGGGATTTTGCAGTATTCTTCCCCTGGAATGGGGTGGGAATGGAGATTTTACAGTATCCTTCCCTGCCATGTCCACCAAGCCACGCCCATGGAACCGGTAGTAAAAATTTTTGAATCCCACCACTGGTTAAAACACATATGTTCCTCAGTTTATAAATTAATGACAAGACATAAAAAGGTCTGTTCTCTTCCTAGAATTCTTCTTTGAATAGAAGTTATTTTCTTAGTCTCCTGGCTGAGGATAGGATGGAAAGTGTTACTCTTGAGATTCCAATTATAGGGCAATGGTTAGAAGGTGAAAATTCTGTCTGGCACAGAATAGCAAAGCAAAATAGCCTCTCTAAAACAGTCCTTTTTCTGGCTAATAAAGGAACCAAGTTGATAACCCTAGGCAGCTTTAGTTTGTTTGTCTTTTTAAACCACTTAGCCTCTTTTCTGAAATATTAGGGGAAAAAAACGTGCATGACATTTTAATGGATTTAAAAAGTATATGTTCATAATACTGTAAGACCTGTCCCAGAATGCATGGTATGTTAATAATATGTTTATTATATATTATATTCATCTCAAAGCTGTCTGTAAATCATTATTCATTTATTAATACAATAACTGGTGTGAACATTTTAAAGGAATTTATCCATTGTATTTACTAATAGACAGGAATACATATATTCTACAGATCACTGATCCAGAACTGATTCATTTAAATCAGATCAGTGATAGCTAACCTTTTTGGCACCGAGTGCCCAAAATGTGTGTGTGCGCCAATGCGCCTGTGCATGCACAAGCCATCAAAATGCAATGCGCACGTGCCCCATGCATGCGCCCCACTGCATGCATGTCCCCCACATGTGCCAAGTTCCAAGCATGCACGGCAGAGACCTGAAGACCAGCTGGCTGATGGGAAACATGCGTGCACGTGCGGCAGAGCTGAGTTGGGATGATGGCTCGGTGCATGCACAGAGGGTTCTGCTTGCCACCTCTGGCACATATGTCATAGGTTCACCATCTCAGAACTAGATCATTGTCCAGTTTTTGAAATGAGATGGGTGGCAAAAAATTTAATAAATAAAATAAACTAGACCTACTTGGAATACACATATTTAATGTACACAATTAAATTATTATAAAATGTAAAACCTAAGCCAATCAGAGTCATAAATTTGAGGTGGGTGTTTGTATAAATTTAACCCTAATGAACAAACAAATAAGTAAGGTCTATGGGGTCTGTAAGGTTATTATTCTTTGCTTTTTGTAAGGCTTTCTTAATTTAGTAGAACCAAACTATTTACCTGGCTGCATAATCTTTGGAAACCTTTTCCAAGTTGCTAAGAGGGAACACTGGATGAGGAGCTCTTGGAAGGTTATTGATAAGACCCTTGCAACATATAAAATGCTATTGAATATATTTGCAACATCATTTGGGGATGATTTTTTCCTCAATAATGGAGTTAGGTGTTTTAAAATTATTATTAATAAATATTCCAGCAGCAATAAGAGTATGGATAAACATTTTTTGTGTCTTTGATCAGTGCAGGCAATGCCTTAACAACTTTCTCAGGAAGGTGGTTTGTCATTGTCTTCTTCCTAGAGCTGATAGAAATTATCTTCTCCAAGGTCAACCAGCTGATGTGGTGTCCAAGGCAGGACTAGAATTTCAGAGGTGGTATTCAGCAGGTTCTGACCAGTTCTGAGAACCGTAGTGGAAATTTTGATTAGTTCAGAGAACTGGCAAATACCACCTCTAACTGGAACTTTTATAGTATCTTTCCCCTGCCACGCCCACTAAGCCATGCCCACAGAACCAGGAGAAAAAATTTTGAATCCCACCAGTGTAGAATTCCTGGTCTCCCAGTCTGTAATCTGATGCCTTAAGTGGTACACTAAACTGGGTCTTATAGATACACTGGAGAGCCTGAAATGTAACAAACATGAAGCAGCACATTTATTTCATTCCCAAATGCTGTAGAACTAAATAATACTAGTCCCAAAATGCTGTATTTTCAACCAGTTTACCCCATCACTAATTATATTGGTCAATGTTTGAATTAAACCTAGCATTTCATATTTCATATGTGAAGGGACAAAATCAATTGTTGTATTTGCATCTCAGATAATTTACCACAGAGAAACATAAAATGGGTATTCAAAATAATAATTCAGTCTGTCCTGGTCTACAGATCAGTAAAAGAGTTTGCATTCCATTAACACAATTACATTTTGGAATCTTTCTTAAGAGCAACCACTTTAGATTACTAGGTTTTTAAAAAGAAATTAGGACTGCAGAATTGATGTATCCCTCGTGATTTCACTGTCAATGAGAATTACTATATATATCAAATCAATAAAGCTTGTAACTGCAGATTCACTTTATCAAGTTCTATTCATATTTAACAATTTATTTCAAAAGGGTGGCTGGATAGTTAAGGCCAAAAATAGGGAGCACCGCTTTTTAATAAAATGGTCATGTCTTCTTGATAAGTAAACAAATAGATTTCTCATGAAAATAATAGTTGAAGCAATCGATAATGGAATATATCTGCATGTTAGCAGGATTTATATAAATGAAGAGGCTTATAAACTATGAGATTTTATATACATCACTATTTTATATACATCATATTATGAAATCGTAACTGCTATTTTTCTGTTTTATTGTTGTGTAGATATAGTGAAATTTTAAACTGCCCTAATTGATTGATGGCTGGAATAGTTATATAACTTGGTGAATTAAATAAAAATAAATCTATAAATTAAGTCATTGTGGATACATGTAATAAAAAAATCAAACACCTAGGTGACAATTATATAACCATTTTCTCCTATATAATTTCTTGTTTATTACTCAAATTGTGCAAGTTTGTTGACTTCAGATTAAATGTTATTGTTTTAAGATTTCCCTGTATAATTATTCTGAATATAGCAAAGTAAAGAATTAAGTATGAAAGCAACTTAATATTACTGAATATAGCAAAGTAAAGAATTAAGTGTGTTAGGAAAAATGTAGCACTTTCAAAAGCTACCTTCAAAGTGTATGCATAAATATTTATAGTCCAAGCACAATAAATATCAGCGTTTCATCAGACAGCTTTGTGCAGAAGTATGTAATTTTCGCTATATCGTTTTATTGGGTAGGCAAAAACTCAAGTCAATGATTTGTGTGCTGAAGTAATTTTAAAATAAATGGAAAAATTCTCTGCACAAAGGAAAGTGGATTTGTTTCAGTGTTTTCTTTCCCAAAGTGCTATGTGAATGATTTTTCCATCAATTTTCTATTGGATTCTAGATTTCTATGGGCAGAACTCCACTGGAGAATGAGGAGACACAATATTTGTCAAATGTCTATTTTCATCAGTCTCCTTAAAACTGTGGCAAAGATTTGAAATTGAGCTGTAATTAGTATGTTGTCATCTTCTTCCTCCAGCAGGGGCCTCAAATGGAATTTAGACTTTCTGCAAAGAAAAGAAGCCCATAGATCCTGAGTAATTTATTATTTAATAATTTGTTAAATAATAATACATAATTATAATAAATAAATTTATTATTATATAATACATTATTATAGTAAATAAATAATAATGAATTAAACAATTATTTATTGTTATTATTTACTTTAAAGAGCCATGGCTGAATATTTGCTTCTTCTTGACTTCAAGAAGACTAAATATTTTTCTACAACATCTATGTTGATTTTGGAATTCAAGTACTACATTTTTCATAGGTAAGCCAGGTACTAAGAACTCATTTGGACAAATTTTTGAACCTTGCTTTGTTCACTATTTGCATTTTCAGACTTTCTAATTAAAAAAAAATTCTTCTAACTTTTATTGTATATATTCTAACTTAAAAAAAATTGTATTCAAACAGATGCCATGGATGCATGTGAATGGGGATAGCTGACAATATTCCATTTAGTCAGCCAATAGAGAGAAAAGGTGGGTTTTGAGATAGTTCATGGACTCAATATGTAATTCTGTTTTTCCATAGAAAAGAAAATTTGTAAAACAATTATTTGAAACAAGTAATCCTCAACTTAGAATGATTCATTTAGTGACAGTTCAAAGTTGCAACGGCACTGAAAAAAGTGGCTTACGGTGGTTTTACACATTTATGACTGTAGCAACATCTCCATGGTCACATGATCAAAATTGGATGCTTTTCAGCTGGCATGTATTTATGATGGTTGCCATGACCTGGGGTCATATAATGATCTTTTGTGACTTTTTTTAACTGATGTAAAGAGCTAGAACTGACTTGTGCCTGACTGGTCTCAAATGACTTACAATTGCTGTTTGTGTTATTGTACCCAAAATACCTTTTATAATTGATAATTATTACTGCACTTGCTGGTTACCAAATATAAATATTTTAGGGTACATTATTAAATCTTAAAGGGTACATTTTGTGGCTGCTTCAAACTTGAAGAGTAATTACACTTAGTACAAACTGATTCTGACATAGGAATAGATAAATTCCCCCAGCCCATAATCACACAGTTTCACTCTTTTCTTTGCTGGCATTTATAAAATAAATGCTCCTGTTTGTGTTTTCTCAAATGTTTTTTTCCCCTCAAATGTTTTGCTTCTCTCAAATTTTGATTTAATACTGCCAAATAAATCCCAAATAATTTTTACAACATTGTTTGTTGAGACACAGGCTAGCATAAAATTTATCCTTCCGGAAAGATAAGTAATATTCAACATACTCAATATAAAACTCTTGTTGTCATGACCTTTAACTGGGTATAACAATGCATCAAAGGACAGCAATCATTGAGCCAAGGTAACTCAAATGGGCTAACTTATAGAAGGCATCCAAAATCCAGGATCAGTAATTCCTGTGGGAATTACATTTTGCAAAATTGTAATGGTTTCAGCGCTACTGGTGACTGCAGCAGTACTGGGCTGCTGATGTGGTCATGTGACCTTCATTTCCAACATCCATGACTGTTTCCCAGCCAATTTTGCAATTCCTTGCTACCTTTCCAACCCAGCAGCAGCCACTTATCTTTTTGCTGGAAAAACAACTCCACACGGGAAGCCGATATGAAGCCACTCCTCTTCCCACTGCTTTTTTGCCTGTCTATGGTCATTTCTCTGTTTAGGTTAGGAAATATCTCTGAAATGACAGCCCAATGGGACAGATTTGTTTAGTATGAATTAAAACACTTATATCCCTTGTGGAGAATGCTGACATCTATTATAACAATATAACAATTATATTGTTTATAATTCACTATTATAAACTGATCACTTTTGTAATATACTAATACCAAACAGCCTTTGAGGAAAAAAGCATCATCTGGGCAAACATCTTTCTAGTTTGTAAATTTAAATAAGTTTGTAAGTTTGTAAGTTTAAATAAGCCCCTACATTTTTGTAAGAAAATGTTCTCCCGCAGCTTGTGAGAAGAAATCAGCCAAGTGAGGATGTTTCCCAGGCAGTGGTGGTGATTCCAGAGTTGAGCTACTAGGAAAAGTTGAAAGATCAAAGGAAAGGAAAGGATAGACTGTGTTTTATATGGTAAGTAGTTCATCTGCACAATTTACATTAAAGGATATGATCTTATTAGAAGATTAAATTAGATTAAATTAGAACATTTAATCCCAGCAACTTTTAAAATATGTACTATATGTACAAACTAACCATCATTTGTGAAGATTATCAGAAAAATATACATGAAAATTTCATATTTTGTAAGTTCATCTCTGGATAAGGCAGAACCAATTTGTTGGTGTATTTTGGCATCTAAAATTATCAGCTTATCCACAAGTATATATGGTAATAAAAACAAATTAAGGAATCATTAGCTATGTTAACATGTAGTTAGGTGACATTTTGAAATATTGGATAAAGAGAGTTTTTATTAAAAAAAACATCTTTAGTGCTAGAAAAACATGTTTGTCTCTCAGGAATCTTCTTTTCAGAAAACTTGAAAGTTTCTTCTTTAATGTAGGAAGATGAAGCAATTTAAGAAACAGCTGCTAGTGATGATTATATTACCGAAATAGGGTTATATGTGGAAAGATGATCCATAGCTATGATATGTAAGCTACCTAGTTGCAAAGGTGGCCTGACTACAATAAAACGTTTATTTCATGCAGGAATAACAAACTTTATTCTTTCTGAACGATACCACTTATCAAAACCCTACTTGTTATAACCCTACTTGTTACATTAGGTTTTTGAAGGCAGATCCAAGTATAATGCATTGAATATTCTAGTTTGAAAAATACTAGAATACAGAACATTTTAGCTGAGTTAATTCTATCCAGGAAGACATAAAGCTGATCTACTTAGCTTTGATGTCACCCAGAGTTTAGTGACTGAGCTATCACTTTTCAGCTGATAAGAAAAGTTACCTGAATTCAAAATTGAATCGACTACTGTCTGCCTGTTGGCATCTGTAATATACCAATCTGAGCTTGGAATTTATTGAGATAGTTCTTGAAAGTTTTTAAAATTTGTTTTGTTTTTCTATTTCTGTTTCCATTTCTGTTTACAGATATTAATGTAATACTAGTTCTTGCCTCTTCAAGTAACACTCAGAAGTTCTTTCCTGAGATATTTGTCTCAAAGCTGCTTTTTTTTTCTTCAAAAGGCAACAGGACTGTTTTTTTCCTTGAGGAAGAAGAAGAAAATGTTTTGCTTCTCATCCAAAAACCTTCATCAGTTCTGATGAAAATATCAGAACTGATGAAGCTTCTATGACCTGGATGACTGAGAATCTCCATAGACACTGAAATCTTTTTCTCAAATCTTGGATTTGATTTGATTTCTTTTCTCTTGTTAGCAATTTCCACCATTCATTTTGATACCTGTTGCAATTTCTTCTGTTTTTTTGGACTTCAACAGCCTCTTTTCATATCAACATCTTTAATTTCATTCTATGGTTTCTCTTGTTCACTTTCCTGATGATTGGATTTGTCCTTCCACTTCAGTTTGACTTGGAACTTAACACATGAGCAATCCATTCCATCTTCAGTCCATAGCTACATATTTGATGTCATAACTTGACTTTGTTCTACCTTCTTGTAAAAATAATACAGTTAAACTGATTTCTATTTATTCCATCTGGTGATGCCCATGATATAGATATTGTATCAGAAGTTAGAAGAGTGATGAAGAAATCAATGGTTTGGAAGAAATGGAAAAGTCATTATGTTGTTTCATTTCTGTTGGCCATGTGGTTCAATTATTTTTCTTCCTTACTATTTCCAATGTTTGCATTCCAGCCTGTAACTACAAACAACACATCTTGCTTCTGTGTTCTGTTGATTTCAGATTTCTCCATAGAACTCATCAATTCTCTCTTCTTCATCAGTAATTGAAGCATAGGCTTGGATAATCATTATATTAAGGAGTCATCTGCCAATCAAGTTGACATTATTCAGTTGATATTATTAATAATAATTAAGGTTATTCAAATTGATATTATTCAGTTGCTGACCAAATTGTATTCAAATGCTGACATTGATATATTCTTCTTGACTATGAAAGCAATGTCATTTTTAGTTCATTTTTTGAGTTTTCCTTAGGAACCTAATTGTGTCATCCAGCCTGAGGGGTCCACCATCCACAGTGCATTGCCAATCACATTGACTTGAATATCCACATTGTTTTCTTGCCTTCTCCTATGCAGTTTGAAATTATTCCTTTCCCATTGTCACTAAAGTGATCATCTCCCTCCAGCATTTTCCTATACTGTTGCTGCTGATATAGCTGCCTACTTGATTTAGCTGGGCAGCTGGGATAAGCTTAACTGCCTGAATAACCCAGCTGGGAATATATATTCTTTCTGTAAATTCCCAGCTTTCTATTCTTCTATTCTATTCTTATCTGTCCCAGGATTATACTAACACTACCACAGTGGGGCAGCATAGCAAGATTTGAAGGGGTCATCAAATAAATACATACAGCCTACTGAAAAATCTAGCCAAGAAGTAATGACTATGATCAGGACTTATTCCTCTTTACATGTTGGGTATATCAGCAGAAGTCGTTGAAGCCACTATGACAGCAAAGCTTTTTTTGATCCAGGAACAACCTATGTACACTTAGGTTAAATACAGCATCATGATTGCTTAATTGATAAGTTTGGTATATTCATTTTGTCTTGATTAAACTAAGCTTGTTTAACCAGTACCAGTCTGTTATGTACCAAAAGCACAATAGATATGTGAAATAGAAGATTTCACTCCTCCTCCTCCTCCTACTTCTCCTCCTCCTCCTCCTCCTCCCGAGTGTATTCTTGCAGGTGCAGGGTCAGCTTTTCAAATCATTGAATGTCACTTTGCATGGTCGCTCTGCGACTTGCATCTCTTTGTTGATGGTGTCTTGGCATCTCTGTTTTGGATCCCCATGAGGTCACTGGCCATTGACTTCTAATTGGTAGGCAGTCTTAGCCATGGTGGAAAATGCTGCTCTCTGGACATGAATATCTATCTATCTATCTATCTATCTATCTATCTATCTATCTATCTATCTATCATCTATCTATCATCTATCTATATATCTATCTGTGTGTGCATGTATAAATATATACATACACATACATTTCTGATTAAATGCATAGATAAGGTCTCTAAAGGTCCATTTGAAATTAATGAGGACCAAGAAAACATATTTTGTATTTCTAAATATATTTCATTCATTTTAGTGATGATGCCTAATAAATGGTTTATATTAGAGATACTGATCTAGATTAGACTGAATTAGTCATACTTTTGTTCCATGTCTAACCTCAGGCCCACTTATTTAAAGAGGGTTAAAACAAACACTGTCTTCATCTCAGAAATTTTGTTTTTAAATAAATCCTACTGGAATCTACATCTTCCTATGCATCACCAAGCTATTAATGTGATTGTTCAATCAACATTTGACCACACTGAGTGGTAAATTTGTTTCTGATAAACAATTTTGTACAATTGCACAGTATAACTTTAGCTTTTAAATCTGAGACTATTTATTGTCAACAATTTCTAGAGCAGTACTCTGTACATGGTCAGGGGTTTATCAGCCACGACATGCAACATAATTTTTTCTTGCACATTAGGATCAGATAAAAGAGGCTGCTTCCAAAGAAGCTGATTTAAATGGATTATGTTGGAAAGATTAGGACCAAGAACAGGAATCTCCTTTCGAAGTATTCATTGGGTGATCATTAAGGTTTCACTTTCTGGCAAACCATAGAGGAATGTTGCAATAGTAAACAAAATAACTGAAAGTGACATGAAGGGACTGGTAAATCAGCATAGCATCAGGAGCTATGATTTTATTCTTTGAGAAATAGGTTAAAAACCTGAAAATTATAATAATCCCCTCTTCACTTGGCAAAGACCATTGATATCCAATTGATATCCATTTTGACAAACTGCTGCTTCTCTGAAACCAAGCATCATATGGCCTGTAATCTGATAATATAAATAAATGAATCCATTTATTTGTCACAAATGGATCATTTTCATGACTGTTGATGGTAAAAACGTAGTATTGCATAGCTATAAAGAACTCTCAGACATTAAATCTTCTGTTTTCTGAAGCAGTATGTGAAGAAAAAAACCCTTTACACTTGAATCTATTCTTTTCGCAAAAGACAATAGGCTCCTTAATATCTTTGGTGAAATACCCCACTAAAATATCAAAGGACATTCCAGCAAATATTTTATAGATTTGCTGAAAAATTGAAAACTCTTCACTTGTAGAATTTTTTTAAAATGATGCATATTTGCACCTTTTATTTCATTATTATTGTTATTTTTCTTTGACAAAGAAAGGCCTTTTGTTCAGATTTCTACCACAGAATCACATTTTGTGACTTTCTACTGTCCCCTAGTGGCACATTAATCTTTCTACCTACTGGGTTGTTGTCATTCTATATTGTTTCTGTGGTTTTGTGTGTGGGCATGTTTTCCTGAGACTATCATTAACAAATATCTGAACTGTTACTATGTAGCCTAGCAATTGCACACAGAATTGCACCAATGCACTTTAGTTCAAATGATCTTTTCATGTATTCTTAAACAATATAAACAAAGCACAAAGCCATATGCTATCTCTAGCTTGCATTACTTCTTTACAGTAAACACTGCATAGTTCTAGATGCTAATTCTATGATGATAAAAGTAGAATATTATTAGTTGTGACAGACTTTATACAGTAGCTACAGCGACTGAGATGTAATATGTGACAGGATGGAGGGTTTTCATCAGTGCACTTGTAAGCATCTTTCCATTCTTTTCACTTTCTCTTCCATGGAGGTCTGTTATTTCTCGAGAATGTTAGCAGATTTGCTCATTAATGCTGGATCTCTTGTATGGCGGTTTGAAGATTTTACAGGTTATTTATAACTATATTTTAGATGTTTAAGATATTATAGACTTCAAGAGATGTTCATATTGTTTGCTCCGTTGTAATTGCTGTATCACAAAGCAATTTATGCTTTTTACACCAGGCAAAACTTCTGGGATTGACAGGAATGTTATTCTTACACAAAGATTGAGATTTTTCGAAATGTCCCCAATAACCTTTCTTCTTTAAAGAATATCCATTAGTTTGTTGTGAATAAAATTAATTTTAACTCAATATAAGAAGAAATAATAACAAAATAAAACAGTTACTATGAATGTTTGGCCATATTAGTAAGAGCCTCATTAGATTTTTCTAGAAAGTGAATCTCTTAAAAATCAAGCATTCCAAAATTGTTATAGTTTTTGGAATGGAAGGCTAATCTTGTTATTAGTGAGAAGAGTGAGAGTCTTTTAGCTTTGGTTATTTATTCTGTTTGTAATGTCATCATTTGAATTTACAGTCAGTGCAGCATGGTCTAATAACAATGTGTTTTTGCTAGAAAACAGAACAAATGTGGGTTTCTAAGGTCATGTGGTAACTTAATGAGGTCTGCTTATATGAACCTGTGTTTCGTTAAGATCTCTCAAAACAAAGCTTTGGTTTGCAATCCTGTCTGGCAGAAATACTCAAGATTACAACCAATTCCACCAGTTTTACTGAATGCCATTTGAAAATGGAAACCAAAGAGCTTACAGCTCTGTTTCAAAGGAGAATGAAAACAAGCTAGATGGTTTCCTGATACATAAACAACAAACCAGAACATCAGTTTCATGTATAATTGTGTGTTCTTTAATTCTAATTTTTCAAAAGACCTTATTTTTTATAATCCATCAGAATCTCTTCCACATGTTAAAATAATATGCAGATACTAATTAAGATAGCAAGCTGTATTGTAAACAGAGATAGAAATTAGAGATAGAAATAGAGCTGTAAACAGTGGGATAAAATGCAATGAAATGTCTACTTTTTTATTTAGACATTTCAAATTTGCTTAATTGAATATTCATATCCTTCATAAAAAACCCTTGGTAAGAATATTTTGATCTTATGTTCTTATTATTGATGATTTGTGATAAAGTAATTAAAATTATTCCTGAATTTAATTTTAACAAAATTAAATCGAAAGTGTTCTTAATTTTTTAAAAATAGAAACAACAAACTGCCTCCCTTTCCACATAGGATAAATACTTTATTTCTTTCTCTAGGATCTCTGAAAGTAGGTACAGTAGATAAGTTTTAAAACCCTGCAAATAACTCCAGAACATAAACAGATCAGTGAAGTTATTTATAGTGTATGCTATCATGGTAGAGTACATTTCTTTTCAATTCAAAATTATAAATACAGTATCAGAGATTTCCAAATTCCAAACATTCGCAAAATATTTGAAATAGCAACAAGTTATACAAATTTACATGTTTATTATAAAATCAAATCCAAAGATACATAGAGAATTTACTACACTCATTTTCAAATATTCAAATGTTCATTGATTTCATATTAAATGAAAGATTGAAGTCATTTCAAAATTTGTTATAAATATGTTATTGTCCTGAGTGAAGACATTCCATGTCTGCTTTTTGGAACTGCCACACAATTCCAAAAACGCTTTAAAGTATTACAGGAAAGTACAGTATTCATATTTTTGTTGTATTTTCAAGCACTATTTGTACATCAATACTGAATTATCACCCAGCTGTAATGGAAATAATAATAATATAACACCTGTTTCTATTTTTTAAAAAATATAGGTTCATCAATAAAATTGAATTCTTGTTTAGTGAATATATATTGTCATCTCTATATTGTAAACATTCCTTTAAATTAATGCAGCAAAGAAATATGGAGTGGGCTGCATTATATCAACCAGACTAATGTAAAAATCTTTGTTAACAATAACTAAACCATGGGACTTTGCTCCATTGTACTAGATCATTAGACTATCCATTTAAAAATAAGGAAATGATGACCTTGAATCAGACCTGAATTCAAATCAAGTTTTCTACAGATTTTTCTGGAAACACTTCAAATGCAAAACTGTTACAAAACACATGCACACACATTTACTTCGCTTTTTTGAAATTGCTCAGCTCTGCTGTCATGATCCTTGCTACAGTGGATGCGCTTCACTGAAAAGAATGAAGCAAATCATGCTTATAAAAATCATTTCACAAATTGCTTTCCTGGAGCCTCATATAGATTAAGGGGACTTAAAAGGCACGGACAAGCCAAAAGGATGGTATTAATCACAACTAGAATGTTACACAGAAATTTAGACAACCAAGGAAAGTTGAAGTTTGAGGTCTAATCTGAGATATACATTGAGAAAGTTCTTTTTGTTTGTTTCTTAATTTGTGGTAGATGCTGGCTTATTAACTGAGCCAAATAGAAACAGTAAAAGTTGACAGTAACTTAACCAACAGATTTTATTTGACATTAATTTCCTGCTAGCAAATAAAAGTAATAAAAGTTTGAAATGTGTAGCACTAGCCAAGCTCTATTTTTTTAAGTTTCATTTTGAATGACTGTGCCACAGAGGCTGTATAAAGTTATTTGTATGCCTAGGCCCAAAGTATCATTTAGTTTTTTTGCTGATTTGAAGATTTGAATCAGGCTAAAATACTTTTCAAATGTGGTACTTTGTTCTGTCCAAATTAAAAAAAAACCAAGTATTGCATTAATGTATATTTTTAAACTTGATTAAGTTGGAGTGAAAATATGACTTTGGTGGGACTTTTGGTAGTCTTAGAAAATACAGACCTTAAAAGGGAGTCATGAAGATGTAGTGCCCACCATGGTAAAAATAGCTGAGTTAGGACATGTAGCCTAACTGAGTCTATGGTACTATTTTTCTTTCTTATTTTTTAAAAGAAAAGCCAGTCATAAACACAGCTAAAATATATGTTATAGTCTATTTAAAAAACAACAACAGACATGTCATTACAATTGGCATGTTAATTGTTTTTGTTAATTTTCAGCCTACATATATTTTATGCACAAATATCATTATTTTAATTTCATTTGTGTCATTTTCTCTTTTCTCTTTTGGAAACCTTTCTTTAAAAAAACATTGGCACTGTTTATTCAGTGACCCTAAAAGTCCTCAGTGGACCTTAACATGAATCTCTGAAATATTTATGGAAAGGAGGATTTTAGAATCTTTTTAATAATGGCATAAATAATCTGTCAAAGGCTTTTTACTGAGCTCCATTATAGTGTTTTTAAAAGGTGCAATAATTCAAGTACCTAGATAGCAGCTCAAACTACCACCATGTTTTATAATATAATACTCTATCTGAATCCTAACTCCTGGGCCTGCTTTCAGAAAAATACAGTTATCTTTATTTAAACTACAGCTGTAGTCCTTTACAAACTGTAAAAGAAAATTGTATAAAGAGCATAATTTAAAAACAATATTTTGTCTTTGGCCAAGAATTTAGTTCCTATTCATATGTAGGTTAAGTACAAATTTAAAGGGTAGATTTGTACTGATAGGCTATCTATGAAATAGTTTGAAATAACTAACACTCCAGTTACCATTTATATAGTCAATTTTAATCTAAGAATGCATGTGTGTGTAAGTATTTATTTGAATTCCAGAATTTAGTGAAATGCAATATATTTTCAGAGGATAATATTTTCAAATATTGCTTTCTCTTTTCTATTTAAAAGACCACATTGCTTTGTAAACTGTATCTAATGTTAGGAGAAAAAATGTTAATAAAGGTAATTATTTTATTTCTGTATATAACTTTTAAAAAGAAAGGCGAGGCCATAAGCATGAAAAGAAGCAGATGATCTAAATTGTAAATCTACTCCCATTTATCTTTGTATTAACAAAAGCAACAGCAAGTGATACAGTTTTTTTGCATTAAAATATCATTGAGGGGGAAAAAATACTGCTCAGAATATAGTGCTAGTCAGCTGAGTTTGTCCAGTCTTTACCCAGAACAGGATTAATCTTTGTGATGGTGCAAAGTGTATGTCTAGGGTCAGAGTGTGCGTTGCCTTTTGGGATCTGCATTACATTAGTGTCATTTTTGGATTCCTGATGTTAATCAAAACCAACACCATAAAGCGTCACTTAGCTAATTTGTGTATTATTGTCAATGTTACCATTAATTATGCATTTGTGAGGAAAAAGAGGATTAATGAGTTGTCACAGGTAATTTACAATGATCAGGCTCCCCAGGACATTAGGAAAACACTAGCTGTGTAAGATTACCATTCTAACATTAATACCATGTAAGTAGGGAAGTCTTTGTTAAGCCTCTGAACCAAGTTTGTCCATCACCATCAGTCTATCTTTTCTAAAAACTTCCTATGCAGCAATAATTACAATTTATTGAAAGCAATTGTGATTTTTTTTATAAAAAAAGATGCACCCCACTATCTAAACTGTTAATCATGAATAAATGGTGTTACACATTAATTGGGAATTGTGGAATTTGTGCAGCATGTTGCTAAGTTACTCAGACCATTGTTCCCACTGCAAAGTTTTCATCAGCAAACTTAATGAGCACACAAAGCCTCATTAAAGGTGCCACATTATCAGGTGACAAGGCCATCGTTAGCACATGTCATTGCTGTAATGTGATGTTACTTTTAATATCAAGACAGCAGGGACAGTGGGCAATATAATAAGAGCCATCAGGAATTAGAATACCAAGCTGAGGAATCAAATAAGATATTGAAAGATGTATTTCTGCTGTCCCTACACAATGTATAGTTATTACTGTAAAAGAAAATAAGACATTTCACTAGGCAATTCGTTCATTTTGAGAAGAAAAACTACATGCCCTTTAAAATCCACTGAATTTAAATAGGAGGGTTTATATGTAATTTTGTTCAGACACATACATACATACGTGCGCGCGCGCGCACACACACACACACACAAACATACTTATATATAGATTTATGTCAGATTTTGCTCCTGTGTGATTTGCCATCACATGTGGATGTCCCTGTCTTCACAATCTAGTTATTGATCTTCATTTGTACAAGAAATACAGATTTTGTGCAGTTAGATGAAGTTCATGGCTGGAGGTTTCCTCAGTACAGCAAAAGAAATTACCTGCTCTAATCACTGTTTGCAGCCAATTCTTCAAAAATGTTAGAAACTGATAGGAATCTGATTTCCTCAGCATGTTATTTGTCTTTATGAGATTGTTTTGTGGACAGGATGAAGTTCCCCTGATTTCCTTCACCCAAACAGTCCTTCACTAAAGCCTTGAATGCCTTAATTTTCCACAAAATATCTCCTGCTAAACTTCAATCTTACTGTAAGGCTCTTTCAAAAGGCAACAAGACTTTGATTTTCCCAAGACGTTGTACTTGTTATCCAAGAAGCTTCTTCAGTTCAGAACTGTTAAACATTCTGAACTGAAGACGCTTCTTGGATGAGAAGGGAAACATCTTCAAGGGAACAAAAAGCTAGTTGCCTTTTGAAAGAGCACCTTTGGGACAACCATAATCTGGATGACTGAGACTCTCCACACCCATTCAATGTTACTGCTTTCCCTATGCTCTATGTTAGTATGTTGACATATGACAATATTTAGTTCTCATCTACTTTTGAAACAGTTTTTTTTTCATTATAAGCAGCATCATGGACAGTGTGTCAACAACTTCCTCCTGAAAATAAATAAATAAACAAGTTTCCTTACCCAAAATAAGACTATGTCTAAAATATAACTTTTGTATTTATGTTATTTATTTATAATTCATAGTTCTAAACCTCCTATCTTCTTCAATGAGATATTCTGGGTGGTATAGTTTTATATGTATTATTAGAGAATCATTTTGCTTTCAGGCTATAATGTGGCGGGCCATTGTAGTCTCACCATAGACATGAAGCCAGCTGGTGACTTTGGGCCAGTCACTTTCTTTCAGCCATAGAAAGGATGCAATGGCAAACAAGCGCTGAAAAACTTTGCCAAGAAAACTGCAGGAATTCATTTAGGCATTCCCTAGATATTGGACATGATTGAAAGCAAGAAAGAAAAGTGCTTTATTGTATTTTAAATTATATTCATATATTTTAATGTTGTATGCCATCTAGTATAGAAATGTTTAAAATAAGTAAAAGTAGAAGGAATTGAATAATTTAGGACAGAAAAAGATTATAATATCACATGCTAAATATTTCTATCTGATAAATTTCTCTCACATATAAATAGCATTCATATAGAAGCAATCCAGATAAATTAAAGTCAGTTAGAATTTTGCCTTTAATGTCCTTGAAATGTAGCTTATATTTGGTAACAACATGCTTCTCAATATAGATGTGATTTATAAAAATGTCCCTCAACCATCTGTTAAAATACAGCTACAACTATTTCCAATAACACTTGAATTATCCAGAAGCCTCATCCATTCATAATGAAAATGAATTCCTCTATCAAAGTATAGCTATAAAATTGACAGAATTGCAACTAATTTTGTTTTCATAATGTGGCAGTAATTTTAATTGATGTCATGGCAGACTTTAAGCTAGTCTTCCCTGGTGTGTGAAGAAAGTCAGTACAGTCAGGGTGCCATGGGAATCTTTTCACAACTCTGCAGTCTCACATCTTAATCTGATATTCATTTCACACCATTCATCACTAACAGTGCCAGCAGCTAACTCAAATTCTTCTGGATGAAAAGTCTCTCTATGTATAGTACCTTTTAATGAATGACATTCATTTTTAATATATTTATGCTTGGAAAATTGTTTTAAGGGATTGTTAATGCTATCACCTACAACCAAACTATGCAAAATTCAGTTGAGCAGATAAGTGTATGGAAACACAATATCAATTAGTTAATTGCATACAGAATACACAGTGAGGCATATGCAGAAATGTATATTTTACATTGAAAATTCATAAATGTGACAGGCTGCAGAGTTTAGATACATGACCAATCTTTTCCTTTGCTTTAAGTATATGTCATTATTGCTTTAAGTAAATATTTAACCTTATTTGGGTTGATAATACCCTTAAAAGTGTATCCTGTATTCCTGAATAAAGAAAGAATGATTAAATGTCCAGCTTATGTACTTCATGTGACACTTAACACTGCCAACATAAAGAGGAGATGGCAAAATCTCTCAGAAAACCAAAGGGAACATTGTCTTTTTTTTTTAAAAAAAGGCACAGAAATATGTAGTGCTAAGAACACTTACTTGGAAGATGTGCATCAAAGACTATAGGACTTACAGTTTTCTCTATTTAAGAATTAAAAGATAAATAGGAGTTACGGTACTGACACAATTTAGTCTTAAACTGTATTCTTGTTTGACAGTCAGCTCATGATCATCTCCATTTATCTCTCATGATCATCTCATGACCATCTCTCTCTCTCTCTCTTTCTCTCTCTGCCTTCGTCTGCTAAGCTGCCTAAATTCCAAACTTTAGATGATTCCGTAATAGCTCCCATGCTCCTTTTATTTTACTTCATAAGTATAGCAATATCACTTAGATATCATTTCATTGTGCTTTACAAGAGCTCTTCTCAACCTTTGTGGCTTGGCAGTCCACCTAGTAGGGAAAGTAAGGTGACCAACCATCCTCCTTTAGGGAGAACAGTCCTCCTTTTGTAAATTCTGTCCTTTCTCGAAAAGTGTTCTCCTACATGTCCTCCTTTGTGATATTTGAGGACTAATCTGTAAATCTTTATATTTGATCGATGCCAATCCTATCCGTTGTGGGTGATGTGATGTATTTGTATTTGACATGATGATTCGTCAGGGCTTGGTACAGTGTGGCGAGACACAATTATGAGATGCATGCGCTCCACACAGGAGAATTGTTTTGAGAGAGCGTGCCGTGTGCAAGAGTGCCCTGTGTGCAAAAGTATGCCATGCACAAGAGTGCACCATGCACAAGAGTTTGCCGCACACAANAGAGCGTGCCGTGTGCAAGAGTGCCCTGTGTGCAAGAGTATGCCATGCACAAGAGTGCACCATGCACAAGAGTTTGCCGCACACAAGAATGCGCCACAAACAGGAGTGCCCTGCGCGCAGGTGGCTTTATTTTTTTTTCTTCAATTTATTTATGTCTTCCTTTTCATTGTAAAAAAGTTGGTCACCTTAGGGAAAGGGAATCGAGCAATGCAAGTGCCTGGTTCCAAATAGGCCATGGCCTGGTAGTGGGCCACAGCCCATGTGTTGTGGATCTCTGCTTTACAACATTCTTAAGTGGTTTACAGAGTCAGTGTACTGTCCCTAACAATCTAGGTCCTCATTTTGCTGACCTCAGAAGGATTGAAAGCTTAGTTCATCTTGAACTGGTCAGGATCAAATTAGTTAGACTTAAGCATAGCAAACAAAATTATCTGCTACAATATCCTACCAGTCAATGACTACTTCAGCTTCAGCTGCAACAATACAAGAGTACACAACAGATACAAACTCAGTGTTTACCACTCCAAAATTGATTGCAGAAAGTACGACTTCAGCAACAGAGTGGTCAATACCTGGAATGCACTACCTGACTTTGTTGTTACATCCTCTAACCCCCACTCCTTTAACCTCAAACTATCCACTATTGACCTTACCCCATTCCTAAGAGGTCTGTAAGGGGCATGCATAAGTGCACAATTGTGCCTACGGTCCCTGTCCTATTGTCCCCATTTATTCGTACCTATTTCCTGTATTCTTATTCATGTTTATACTTATATCTATTATCTTGTAAGCGATTGACAAATCAAATAAATAAAAATAAATAAATAAATAAATTGAGCTGGAAGGGACCTTCAAGGTCTTTTTGTATAACCCTCTGCTCAGGCAGGAAACCTGTACCATTTCAGACAAGTGACCAGTCTCTTCTTAAAAACCTCCAGTGAAGAAGCACTCCCAACTTCTGAAGGCAAGCTTTTCCACAAACAAAAGTGAGCTGTTGAGTGGAATAATAATAGTAATGATGGTCTCAGCTTTCCTGGGTATGTTCAGGTGAATGCAAAACAGCAAACCTTGGGAATGTTTTAATTTGGATTTCACTTATATCTCTACCCAATGTAGTTTTTCCATGCTTACTCAAACTTTTGAATGTTCCCCCTTTCCCAAATGAAGTACGAAGCACTTATTCTCCCTCACATGTCTTCCAATCATTTTCTTTTAAAAATAATTTGACTAATGAAGAGATCTAGAAATTACAGAAGTTGGCACATTTTTTTAGCACATTTGAATTTTATTTAAATTACAGCAATTATCTCTAGATTTGTACTGACACTTTAAATTGCCATATACTTATATAAGATGCTTCTCAATGGAATCAACTCTGGACTACATAACTATTGCTTTGTTCCAGAAAGGCTTTTCTATTTTTCAGATTATTTCTTTGTTAATGCTTTCATTTATTAATTTATTAATCATTTTATTAATGATTCAGGACATTTTAAGGCCAGATAATTTTAAATAGTTTTTCATTAAAATATTGTGTATATATATGAACAGCATATATTGGCTGGGGGTGTGTTCTTCAACAACAGAATAATCAGAGAAGCCATAGAGATAGAAAAACGCCCACACAGCATGAATAAATGAGATGATACCT
>BHFT01030174.1:0-52306 GCA_004320025.1 Laticauda laticaudata | reverse complement strand
ATGTTAATTGATATGTTAGAGAACAAATCAAAAGTAAGGTTGCTTATTACTAAAAATCAATCAATCAATCGGTTATTCAAATCACTCTAATCAAATTTTGCTAAGCAACAAACAGCCTAATTTATTACAGTAATTATTAAACACACTGGTCAGTTAAATTCACTAAATCACTGATTTTACTCATGAGATATTCAGTAATTCCTTCCTTCCTCCCTCCCTTCCTTCTTACACCCATTTCATATAATTCAGAGTTCTGACTGGTGAAAGTCATCACAGAATAGGGAGAACAGTAGACTGGGATTGAAAAATGGTTTAAAGCGGTGTGTCTCAGATTTAGCACCTTTAAGATATGTGTACTTCAACTCTCAGAATTCTCCAACCAGCAAGTTTATTAGGGAATTCTAGAAGTTGAAATCCATATATCTTAGAGTTGCTGAGACTCAGAAATTCTGTTTTAAGGACATGCCGAGATATACTTAATCTTTTTACCCTGAAAGTGATGAATTTTAGTATACTTTCATATTTATGAAAAATCATGAATTCTAATATTAAACTCTAAACATGCAGCAAATTTTTAAAAAAGATTAAATCATAGGTCAACAATTGGCTGTTTTACAATTGAAGAATTCTAAAACTCAGAGATGAACCATTACGTCAAATCAACCACAAGGCTGTGAACAAGACTATGTCTTGGCAGGTGATTATCCATTTTGTAGTTGCATGAATAGTTTTCATTTTCAAGCTATGTTTCATTTGCAATGGAATTGGTGTTCAGGGATAAATTTCAATACTGATGTATGCCAAAATGGCATCAGCTGCCTCTGGATAAATACCAAGTGCTGCATGTAGGAAAAACATCTTAAGGTAGCAGTGCATTCTTTGGTCAACTTGAAGGCTACACTCTAGAAGTAATTTGAACAGTCTATTTTGTGAGTGGCATTCAGAAATTTAAAAAAATGAAATGAATGGATGCTTTGATCTTAAGGCCTTGTCACACTGCCCAACGGATGCAAAACGTTTGTAAAAAGGACACAACGGACGAGAAAAATGTTCCATCCGTTGTTATCCGCTCTCAAAAGGGGCAAAAATTTGCATAACCAGAGCGGACAACACGGAAAGGAACGGACAGGGGGAGGATGCAGAGCGGATGGAAAGCGGATGCGGAACGGAAGCCTAGCAGATGGAAGCGGATGGGAGCGGATAGGTCCCCTCTGCGAACGTTTTTTCTGTTTTAAATGCTTTCTTTGTGTGCTGCATCTGNGACGCATTGGATACATTTTCCGCTCAAAAGTTTTGAGCAGCTCAAAACCTTTTGAACAGATGAAATGTCAATAGACGAATGCTGGACGCAAAACGGAGGCAGTGAGTACAGAACGGAAGCATCGCATTAACCAATGGATGGTGAATGTTTTTCTCTGTTTTACATCCTCTTTCCATCCGTTGGTGCAGTGTGACAGGGGCTTTAGCCTTATTCCTAAATTGCAATCCTCTCAAAACAAACAAACAAACAAATGAACAAATATACAAAGAACTAAAAAAAGGAAAGCAGAAAAAGGGAAGGGACATATTTCATACTTCCTCTCCACTAATCTGTCTATTTATTAAACATTGAAAAATAAAGGAAAACATATTTCAGAAATGTATGCCTGGATTTCCTATTGTATATCAGAAATGGAACATAATGGAACATCTTCAAGCCTTCATACTGGGACAAGTTCATGAAATTGAGCATAGCACATAATGCATGGCTTTCCTTTCTTGTACTTATTGATGTATCTTTTGGGGCATAAAACCTGAACAAGCCTAACTTTCTCATGTATGCACATAAAACATGCAGATGTGGTATATATGCCCATATATAAGCTATTTAGAAGTTGGATATGAAGTTTCTGCTTTCTTCTGCTACTTTATAACAATCAGTACTATAACTGGCCATGTAAGTGAAGGTCTTAAAAGGGAAAATAAAAAAGGGAAGTTCCTATTCTCCATCTGGGCTGCTGATTCACTGGGTGAAATGGATGAGTAGATGGATTTGGATGTGAATGAAATCAGTTAACCAATTCAGACTGAACAATAAAAGCTAGGACTGGAGATCCCTTCAGTTTTAGATGAATTGCAATTGCTGTTTTGTGTAGGGAAATCCTATTAATGTTAAGTCCCAGTGATAGAGTACAGTTTGTGGGTTCACCATAAACCAATCTGTAAATCAAGACTAACTGATGTTTGACTGCCCCAAGATTTTATGCTTGTGGTTTTCATAAGTGCTAAATCACTATTTCATAAATGAAATAGAATCTAAGAAAAGCATTCCTGTTCTACATGTAGCCAAGACTAGGAACAATCTAGTAACATGCAGCTATTATTTTATTTTGTTATATAGCTTGCTCTTGAGATATAGATATCTTTTTTTAAAGTTATGGGGAGTATTAATGTTGTGGATTTGAAGTTAAGATTTCTGGATTGCAGTTGTGTATTACACTGAATGGTTATGTGAGCCAACACTTTTTGGGAGAAATAACAATGGTTTTATAGCTTGATTAAATTTAGGTTGTTGCATTTATTAGCTCATGAAGTATGGAGGGTGTGGGAACCTCAATTGAAAGCAATCAGGTTCAGGTAAACCAGGCTGAGTGGCTAAGGGGTTTTGGATTACTTGACCTCGGAGACTGTCTATCTTTGGACCTGGATGAGGTTTCATTCCCCAAGGCAGAACTGGAGCACAGTTTGTAGGTACTTCTGGACTCTGCTAAAAAGCCAGTTGACAACTGTGGCCAGAAAGGGTTTAAAAGATCATCTTGTTCACCAGCTGCAGCTTTTCCTGGTCATAGTCATTCCTGGTTACATCCAGTTGGGATGATTGCAATATGCTTTATATGAAGCTGCCTACAAAAAGCACCCACTTTTCAATAAGTCTACAATGCACTGACATCCCACAAATCAAATTTTAATGAGATTTTATTAATTTTGTTCAATGAACAGTTTAAAAAAATAAAAAGTACAATTAAATAAAGTGTATACAATAAGGTGTGATTAAATAGAATAAAAGATATGGAATAGCAGTGCTAAAACTGAAACTAAAATTCTTGGATAAAACTTTTATCTAAAAGGAACCATATATGCTAATTTATAATAAAGTAATTTAATAATATCTGCAATTGTACTGTTACTTTTTTAAAATCTGGGTTTGCACTCATACGTAAACAAAAATAATTAAAATACTTGAGACCAACAGCTATACACTTTTAGCACTGTTATACAAAACATTGCTATGTTGTACATGTTAAGACTTTCTTATCTGATAAAAGAATGCAAAATAAAACTCTTGAAGCTGACTGGACTATATGGCCAAAGAGGAAGAAGACTTAATTAATTATTATAAAAGAAACATTACCATATGAAAAATAGGTTTGATTGAATCCTCACCACAAGGGCAGGCTCAATTAGCTATAGGACTTTGCTAAAACTCCCATATAGGAGTCCTGAGCATAGGCCATTAAATCTAGTCTTAGAAAACACCTTAACTATGATGGAAAATTTTGTGATAATTTAATTAACTGATTTCCATCTGGGATGGTTAAACTGTGCTGAGATAGGTTTGTGAATAAGACAACTCTTTGTGGTCTTGATGTTCAGGGGCCATTCTCTTATGAATCCAGATATTCTATAGACTCAAAAGGAAAGGATATAAGAATAAAAGCTTTTTAGAATCAAATTTTCTGTTTAAAAAAAGCTATAATTGCTCCTTCCTCTTGCCATTGCAATGACTCAGCTGGTGGCACTGTCTAGTTTGACTTTGTCGATCTGGGGCCTGCCCTGGATGGTGCCTGATAGGGAACTCCTGGGAAGTCCAGTGCTGTAGACTATCAAGTCAAAAAAGGAGCTTATGGCAGGCCCTCTCTGAAATGCTGCCAGGAAAACTGCATGGATGCTGTTACTAGGAGTCAATAGTGACTACAGGGTGTCTTGTCTTGTTTTGTTGTATTTCAATAATTGCAATAGACTGTTGCCAACAGATTTCTGCCATAGATTAGCAACAATTCGCTGATGCAGAATTCAGAAAATAATTTTGTTTAATTAAACATATGTAGCTAGTGACTATCATTTTTGATTAAAAAAAACCCTCTATAAAGATGGTGATAATTATAGCTTTATGAGGATGCAAAGTTACTTTTCCTGTGATAAATAACTTAAAACAAAGAAAACTGTTGTTATTAGCTACCTACAGGGGAGCTATGCTATGCTGCTCAGAGTTGCCGGAACCATGAGAGGGTGACAAATAAATTCCATGCATTCATCCATCCAACCATCCATCCATCCATCCACAATTCCTGTTATAAGTTATTGTGATATTCCAAAGGGGTGTATCATGGAATTTCATTGGTCTTTTTTAATGCAGCTTTTAGTAAAAAATTAAAAAAAAGACTTCATTGTACATTATCCTGGTTTTGGTTTACTTTATTAGATACCTTCTACTTTGAAGGTTTAAAAGTTTTAAGTAAGTTTCATGTACTATAAGTATAATCCTCTGAAAAGATACATTTCATTTCTATTCCTGAAAAGAATTGTATGGTTCATACAATGACTCTCTGATGACATAAACTTCTTTTTTTATTTTAAAACTTGCTATGTAGCAATGTTAAATCAAATGAATAATCATAATACTTTTTAAACTATTAGTTTGCCTTCATAAACTAGTTTTATGTATTGCAGCATTCTTTTTTTATTCTTGTTCATGCTCTTTCTCAAAACTCACTTTTCCAGTTAGTTATTCTTTCTGTGGTAATGGAGGCAGATTATTTCTTCTATCAATGATCTAAGCAGGTATTATATAATCTTGAGTCAGAGGCAGTGCAATATTTTTCTCAATACTTTAACTATTACAGGTATTTAATATTTTTAACTCAAAGCCTATATAGGTGGTTCTCTACTTATGAACACAGTTGAACTAAAAGTTTCCACTGTTAGACAGTTGTTAAGTGAGTTTGGTCCCATTTTACAATCTTTCCTGCCACAGTTGTTAAGTGAATTTGGCTTCCCATTGACTTTGCTTGTCACAAGGTTGCAAAAGATGATCTCATGACCTTGGGACACTGCAACCATCATCAATATGAGTCAGTTGCCAAGTGTCTCAATTTTGATCATGTGACCATGGGAATGCTCCAAGGGTTGTGTGAAAAATGGTCATTGGTCACTTTTTTGGGGGGCTGTTGTGACTCCAACGACACTAAATGAATTGTTATAAGTCAATGACTACCTCTGTTGCCTTTTATAAAGTCTGGCAAAATTAAGGCAAAATGTTATACACAGATAACTGCATAATTAAATTAAGTTTTTTTTTCTCAATGAGAGTTCACAGTATGAATCTTTAGAAAAGTATAATCTCTCAAAATGAGATATGCAGATTTTGTTTTGTGAGATATTAATGCCAAATCTGTAGCCTGGATTGGACTAATTACTGATTTTTTTTATTTGCCTTTATTATATTGTCATATGCTCTCTTCTTTTTCATTCCCACTCATTCCTTTGTGCACATGTAGAATCTAATATAGAAGTTTATCCAACTCCATAGAACAGAGTTGGCAAGTACACGGGGAACTATGTTGAGGATTAATAATCCCCATTGTTGCTGCCTCTTGAAATTGTTCATCAAATTCACAATTCTTCCCATTTCAGTGCTCACACTCTGGCCTCAGTGAGACCTGTTCTATCACCTGAATCTAACAAAAGTCAAAATAGGAAATACGTGATTCTCATTGAATTTGTAGACTGTGATCTAGTGGAATACCCCATTTGACTACTCTGTACAATCTCAATTTCAGAGAACATTTGGTGTGCATGTGTGGCTGTTAACAGGAAGTCTGTTAACTCTAAAGATTCACTAAGTCGGAATTTATGTGATTAATTTCATCCATGAACTTGCATCATTATTGTTTTTCAATCCTATGATGCAATTATGATGTATGATACAAATGACAATTACAATATCAATTTTGATGTCAGTTGTCTAGACTGGCTTGGAAACAATCTTTATTGCACCCAAAGTTGCAGAATGGAGTTTTGATGAATTGTGATTTTAGTGGGTGAATTCTTACACTACTTACTTGAAAAACGAAGTTCTTAGCATCTGCCAGTGAAATGACACAATGGAATGCAGCAATTATTTGAAACCCATTAATTCCATTTGGACAATGTAAGCAAATATGCTGCACTTCTTAACATTAACCTGTGGGTTTTAAATAACTGCAAAAATGTTAGTAGTTCTTTGAAGTATTTTGAATTTGGAAAACAAATTTCTATAGACATCAGCACATTTTTTTATTGATATCCTACTATTTTTACACAAGAGCTGAATTTGGTGTATAGTATGTCACAAAGGTGATTTTCCAAACCACAATTTAAAAAAAAAACCACATTTCACTTGTCATTCAAGAAGTTTCTTCATCTTCAGCTTCTTAGATGAAAAGTGAAAAATTTTCAAAGAAAAAAAAGCACCCATGAAAATCCAGTTGCTTTTAGAAAAAAGCAGCTTTGGAACAACTATGACCTGATGATTAAGAATCTCCAGTACTTTTTCTTTATTTTCCCTAAAACAATAAATGAGCTAAATTGGTTTGAAAAATGTTCAGTGGCATAGGGAATCTTGAAATTTGGTCCTTCCTATCTCAATCTAGTATCTTTATCTTTACACACATTATAGTTTGCTGAAAGCAGACGAGTTGTTAAAAGCAATTTTTGTTTTGCTTTTATCCAGAGAACAAAGAATTATCACTTACTTTTCAGAAGGAAGGTTAGTGAGGAAAATCCATGTTTTTCTTTAAGGGATGGAAATCTAGTTTTGCTAGTGGTTCATGTACTTAGGTATTGTTCTATTCACTATAATTTCAATATAATTTTAAAAACTGGAAAACTGTTACAGTTGTGTCAATTTCTTTTTCATAAAAGATTTACCTTTACGCATTCTTCTTTATGTAAGTACTTTAATACATGCTTTTTTCTAAGTAAGTACCATTACATATACTATATTTAAATGGAAATATGCTTTTTTAAACATGACATTTCCAAATATATGCTGATTGTAAAGATTTTTTTTTCAAGTTGAACAATGGATATAACTGTGGAACCTCTGCATTGCAACCAATTCTGTCTTTGGAATAACTACATTTCAGTGTAAAAGAAATGTGAGTTACAGCAGTGTTTCTCAATCTTGGCAATCTTGAGATGTTAAGTCCACACATCTTAAAGTTGCCAAAGTTAAGAAACATTGGGTTAGAATATCCTATGGCTGCTTATAGGGAACAGTGAGTCACATTTACTGAACCACTTGGTGAAAAGCAAGCTGATTTTTTATGAAATTGGATGGTTTTCTGTGATGGAAAAGAAAATAATTGAATTAATGGTAGGTGAGCTGAGTTGTAAAGTCATCTGAATAAAGTAACAATTTAGCACTGAAATTGTATTGATAGCGATTACATTTCTCGTGAGAACAGCAACAGAATGGATAGAAATCTTGGTTGAATGGCGAGGAAAGGTTGTTTATTATTAGTAGATAAAATAGATGCAGAATGTTATAGTTTAGATAATAGAATATGTGATTCCTTGCTACTCCTGAGTATAACAGGAAACTCATAGTAAGTTAATTAAGCTAATAAGAAATCATTATGTTGATAACAAAGTCTGTAAATATATTTCAAAAGTACGATTACAAATTAATATTCAGCATTGTTAACTACTGAATCATGATAAGATAAATTAAACATCTGATGGAAAAATGATAAATGAGAGTTTTCTTAGAAGAATGTTTCTATTTTGGTGACTAAAATACTTTGAGTGCTTGGGATCATCTCCAAAAGATGGCCCCGCCACATTCCTGCTTAAATATCAAGGCGTGACAGATGATCCTAGTACTACTAACAGTTTATATTCCTTTTTGTATTTCATAGCACTGAGATATCTATTAGTACTTTTATGGAATTTAAGTTGACTTCTTGTAGAAATTCACTGGAAAGTATTTTTAAATGTTTTCAGGTGTGAAACTACAAAAAGTAGTTGCAACAATCAAATTAGCTTTTAAGTTAAAGTTTAATTTTGAGTATAATGAAAGTTATGTGCCATCAAGTTATCCACAGATAGATTTTCTCTATGGTGATCTCTCCCTAATATGATGCTTTAGCTTTTCTAATGGTGGACATCACTACTCTGAGAGAGGCTATCCATTTTGCTGCTGGTGTTTCTTTCCTTCTCTTTCACTTTTTCCAGCATTATAGCTTTTTCTGAAGAACTAGTGTCTAAATCAGGATAATTTGAGCGTGGCCATTGGACCTTAAAAGTGAGAACTCCAGGTTGATTTGCTTGAGGATCCATTGGTTAATTTTTTTGTCTGTTTACAATATTTTCAGAAGCCTTCTTCAATATCAAAGTGCAAAAATGTCAATATTCTTCATATTTAGCAGAATTTTAGCATAATTGATTTAGAGTAATTGATATGTAATTTTTTGTTCTGATTTATGAAACATCATATCTATACATGTCCGGTATTAATGATGAAACAGATTTATAAAATATTAAATTTTGCATATATCATCTGTTTTATTTAAATGTTAATGCCACAATTTTTTCCTTTGGCTTTATATGTTTCTTGTAATATCAGATATTATTTTATTCTTTTATGTGGATACATTCTCTTTTTGATGGCTTAATATAATGAAATATATATATTTTAATGGTAACATGTCTTCCTCTATAGATACCAGTATCTAATGAAAACATGTTGTGCAATTCCATAAAATGACACATAAACTTTTTAGATTAAAACCTGATTTCATTTAAGAGAATTGTAATATAAGCTTTACATACATTACAGAATGTTCTCTGCAAGGATGGTGAATCTTCCAATTAGTAAATCAAGCAGGCACCTATATTGCCCAGCAGCATTATAAGAAGATCATGGAGATAGATAAGTGGTCACTTTGTGAAATTTTGTACTGTATAGGAAAAGGCAATCGTAAATTATTCCTGCATTTTACTGAAAAAAATACATGGGTAGACAACATAAAGTGATTGACAATAGAGGTAGCCCTCACTTAACAATGGCAATCTGCACTGTAATTTCTGTTCCTAAGTGATTTAGCCATGAAGTGTGATGTCACATGACTACATTACTTGGAAATGACAATTCCAACAGGTCCCAGTTATTGCCATTAAGCAAGGTTCTTAAGTGAGCACCTGAAGAGATTGTGATTTCTGACTTCTTGCTGGATTCCCCATTGATGTTGCTTGTGAAAAGCCAGCAGGACCAAGTCATGATCCTATGACTGTGGGACACTGCAATAGTTGGAAATCCAGGTTTGTTGCCTTGTGATCATATGACTATGGCTCTCCAAAGGCCAGAACTTTGACTATTTGTTCAGTGCCATTGCAAGTTCAAATGATAGTTAAATGAATATAGTATGGAGGATGTGTCCCTCTTGTAGGATAGCCCTCAACATGCTTTTGAGAATCCTTTGGAATACTCATTACATTTGTAATGTGGATGGATTTTAATTGGTAGGCCTTTAATTGCTGTTGGTATGTCTAATTTCTGATGTTTCCACTCAAGGAAAGGAAAACCACCTTGTTGTTGGTCAAATGAGACTCAACAGATTGGGCAAATCCTTGCTCAACATATCCTTAATTTCATACAATAGCAAAACAATGCATAGGATCATCCAACACAACTTAGTCACCTACACGAAAATAGATGACAGAGATTCAAACCAGTTTTTAAAAATGGCCAAGGAACATGAGACATTATTGCTGATGCATGCTGGATTGAGAAAGCCCAAGAATGCCAAAATTAAAGTCATAATGTGTTTCATAAATTATAGAAAGGCCTTTGATAGGCTTTGATTTGATTGTGATGACCAACATGCTTAGGAAAATTGGAATCCCAGAATTCTCATTGTCTTCATACAAAACCTTTATCCCTTACACAGGACAGGAAGTCACATTTTGGATGGAACATAGTGAAATAGACAGGCTCCTGGTTGGCAGAAGAGATATATACTCTCCCTTATTTATTCAACTATATGCTGAATATATGAAGATGAGCATGGCATTAAAACTGGAAGAAGAAATATCAATAACATGTATTATGTGGATTCTACCACTCTTAATAGCTGAAAATCTGCAATTTCTACTAATTAAAGTTAAAGTCTTGGCAACTGCCTGGATAAGTCCCTGCAGTTGTCTTGTCAAGGATTTTTAGAGGTAGATGGCTATTGCTGCCTATTCCCTAGGACTGAGAAAGAGTGGCTGGCCTAAGATCGCCCAACTGGCTTTGTGTTCAAAGCAGGACTAGAACTCACCAATTTCTAACCTGGTACCTTAACTCCTATACCAAACTGGTTCTTTTACACTTTAGGAGATACCTATTATAGAAACCTGTGAGCCCTGGTTTGCTTGTCATGAATTTTGTTTTTTGTTATGGTTTATTATTATAATTATTGATTTGTTATGGTTTATTATTATGATTATTGCTGTGCTGTGCTCTAGTTTTCATATGTACAGAAATTAAAAGTTAAAATATTTGAATTAGTAAACTGTAAAGAGTTACATGCTTTGGACATATGCTGATAGAATTCAGTGGAATGCATTCAAAAATCTGCAAAGAATTATAATAGTAGTAGTATTTTTGGATTATATGCCTGGAAATCTTTCTTTGCTTAATCTGATTTGAATGGGTGCTATAAGAGGTTATCCAGTAGAGATGTATCATTGCAGTGAGAACTTCTTGAAGTTTCACTCATAGAGCATCATTTCAGATGACCTATGAAAAAGAGCTGCTTCCGGCAGATGAAAAGCACTCATGTACATGTGATACACTGCAGTGGACATTGTGGATTGTGTTCTTGATGAAATATGACAGCATTATACACAATTACTTTCAAGCTCATCGTTATCATTTCTTCTGTGTTATAGATATCTTGTGATCTTTTCCATCTTTCACTTTAATATTCCTGAATTGTCAGGAATCCTGATGTAGGAAGCATCAATGGGAGGAACCATCATAAAACTAGAGGAATGGTGAAGTGAATTCAAACATTATAAACATTGCGTTAGTGGAGATAGTAATAAATTAAACATCAGTAAGTGAAGATGTTAGACTAAAAAAAATATAGGCTTTACAATAGATGTAGCAGTCATGCCAACTAATTCCTAATTCAGTTTCTGTCAAACTGATTTGCTTAAAAAGTAATAAAACACATCATTCACTCAAGGATTTTGCATTACCTATTAACATGTAGAAACTATTCGGAATGTCCATCTGTGACATCAATATATAACTATGACTGTGATTTATTTCAGTTGCTCTCAATTCTCATATTCATTGTCTACAATTTAGTTGTAAGTACCCTACTTTAATATAAACCAATGACATAAATGAGGGGTTAGGGAACTGCTTAATATTAGAAACATAAGAAAATACCATTATTGCGGTCTGAATAGAATAGAATAAAATTCTTTTATTGGCCAAGTGTGATTGGACACACAAGGAATTGTCTTGCTGCAAATGCTCTCACTAATCATAAAAGAAACGATACATTCATCAAGAGTCAAGAATCATCAGGTACAACACTTGATGATAGTCACAGGGTATAAATAAGCAATGAAATCATACTAGGAAACAGTCAGTATAGATCGTAAGGATACAAGCAGCAAGGTTACAGTCATACAGGATGCTGGTACCAATTTGTCCAGGATAGTATAAGGATAGCTTCCTACATTAGGCAGTGGTTGAACTAGAAAACTTCCAAGGTCTTTTCAGCCCTATGAGTTTTATGGATAACTGAATAATTCCTCGTTATATTCTTGTCACATTCTTGTGACAAATAATTTCTGAGGTGTGGAATAGACATGTGATGTGTTAACTATGTTGTTTGGCATTGGTAGTGATTAATAAAATGTTTTTGCCCTGAATGTTTATTTGCTGGAAATAAATACATTTACTTGTTTGGCTAAAAGGCATAAGAAGAAAATGATAATATAAATGCAATATAAAGCCTGTGAAAAGTATTTGTATAGCCGCATTTGTTCTGATTTCCAAAAGTTGTTTTACTTGAAATGCTGAAGCATGTATTTTAGCTGAATTTATGGTAAATAGACAATAACAAACTGAAGAGAAATGCAGTGTTATTTATCAAATCATAGAATAGAATTTTACTCAATATTTTTTACGGTTAGCGAAGGACTGAAGGAAGTACCAGGAAAAGACTATTTCTCAACATAGGACTGTCAGGTGTATTATAGTAAAACAGTATTTCAGTAAAAGATAATCTAAAAAAATGGTAGTATTTGTTAGGGATGAATTTGGAATATAATGGCAGAAAATCACATATTATAAACAAATTACCACTAAATTGTTGATGAATGGTTAGAGGTGATGGCATGTGGAGTAGTGATGGGATTCAATTTTTTTTACTATTGGTTCTGTGGGCGTGGTTTGGTGGGCGTGGCAGGGGAAAGGTAGTGTAAAATCTCCAATCAGAGGTGGTATTTGCCGGTTCTCTGAACGATTCAAAGTTTCCGCTACTGGGTCTCCAGAACTGGTCAGAACCTGCTGAATACCACCTCTGATGTGGAGGTTCCTAATTAAGAGCAAGATGTTGTATGTAAACTAGGCGAATCTGAGATGTATTTTGCTTTGTCCGACACACTGGTTTTATATTGTTCCCAGGCAATTTTGCTGAAGAAAAAGAGCTTTTCCTGTTAACTTTATGATCTGTACTGCTAAATGCCAGATTGACTCTATGAAACCAAGAGGGCCATTGTTCATTTAAATCTTATCTTAATGCTGATTTGTTTGTTTTTCAGTTTAGTGAAGCTGGGTGAACAGGTCTTGATTGCTGACTGCTTTATTTTTAGCTGTTGCTGCTAATAGAGTGTCCTTTTTTTACAGAAATCCTAGCCTTTGTGCTGTTTGAAAGTTACAGATTTTGTCTGTAAAATACAGAAAATGTTTGATTCTATCTGTTTGTATGAACCATTTTGAAATTAATTTCAATTTGGAGCACGAATTGAAAGCATCAAGAAAGAGGTTGGTTGCATCAGAAAATTACTGTTATGTGTAACTTTCCACCCCATATCTTTCATCACATTTTTGTTGACCAGGAAAATGATGACAAAAGATATATTCACCATGGAGAAACAGAAGTAGTACTTAATTTGTGCTGTTATTTATTTTTGGCATAAAGTGTGTGACGTATGAAGGTTTTATAAGATTTGACATGCATAACTTAAATATAAAGAACATAAAACCCCAAACAGCTTCTGTTCTTCCCCTTTCGCACATTGCATTGCAACCCACACATCCTAAAAGGGACTGAGCTTGTTGTGCAATGCTACATTTATCATTCTCAGGAATAGCCTGAGAATGCAGCTATGTTGAAGCAAATGCTGGATGTGCAAGATTTTTAAGAAATAAAATAAATAAAATGATAGCTTTTCTTTTCCTTACAACAGTCAGTAATTTTTCTCATAAACTCTCCATCCTGCTCTTGTGGACTGTTAAGCACATCTGAATAGATTCACTCTCTGCCTCTGTTGCTGGCTTGAAAGGAGAGGAGAGGAGGGGAGGGGAGGGGGGGAAGAGAGGGGAGGCAGCCAAAGTATTTTGATTTGCACACTAAACTCCTTATGTCTTGTTTTTCAATTGAAATTTGAATGTTTGAGGCAAAAGAGAATGGGCCTGACAAATGCTTTTTTTTTGTATAAAAGTTTGGAGACTGATGAGGAAAACAAATGTATTTACTTAACTTAGGATTCTAGTCCGTTTTAGTAACAGCCAATTCTATGAGTTTACATTTCCATATTCAGTAAAAAGACAAAGCAATAAAACAATGAAACTTGTCACCTCATATTTCGCCAATGAGCAACTAATGCAAGATCTATGTAACCATTATCCCCCGGGGAACTTTTTAAGGTTTCCACTGGTCTTCATGCCTTTTTGAACTTTGATTCTTACAGTGTTACCATAATGCCTGGTAGTATTTTACAATATAGCAATCTATGAAGATTTCTATGAAGCAATCTACAATTTCTTTTTCAACAGCACTGCAGGTAGTCCTCGACTTAAGACCACAATTGAGCCCAAAATTTCTGTTGTCAAGTCAGACATTTGTTAAGTGAGTTTTGCCCCATTTTACGACCTTTCTTGACACATATGTTAAGTGAATTACTGCAGATGTTAAGTTAGTAACATGACACTGGCTTCCCCATTTAGCTTGCTTATCAGAAGTTTGCAAAAGGTGATCACAGGATTCCAAGACATAAATAAACCATCATAAATATGAGTCATTGCCAGACATCTGAATTTTGATCATGTGACCAAGTGTGAAAAATGATCATAGGACACTTTTTTTAGTGCCTTTGTAATTTTGAATGGTCACTAAATGAGCTTGTTGTAAGTCAAGGACTACCGATATAATTTCTATAACTTTTTCTTTGTAAAAAGAAAAACAATGTTCAAAACAATGTATATTTCTGCAGACGTAATCACATTATACTGCTTCTGACAAACAGATCTGCAAGCCAGTTTTTTTGTTTCTTCTGTATTGCTGACATTATTTACTACTGCAATCTATTACTATAATAATTTACATTTTAATTTGGATTTTCTTCTGTCCTATTAAGAACCGGTATTAAAAATGTCTGTTTTTTAATAGTTCTTACATGAAGTTATAATAGATGTAATTTGTATCATTTGCTACTTTAGCTCATTTTATTTTAGATAACACTTTGTAGTGTTTCTACTTCAGTTGTAAAATTTTGAATTCTATTGTTTATTCTAAAATATGCAACATATAAAGATGCTATGCCTACTCCAAAACTTTTGTAGATGTTGTACCTCTATTTACCCAAAGTTCCTACTAAATTCACTGATGTATTATGTAAAGAGAACTGCAAACCATGTCCATAGCTTTGTTATAATATGTTGGTGTCCCTCAGAGACTCAAGAAAGAACCTTTCCTGTCACTGGATGCTTTTCCCAGTTTGTTAAATCTTCAGTTATTTCCATTCTTGGTTAAGATAACAACCATACATGAAATTTATTTTCTACCTGACTCCTGGCTAGTATGGGCAAGTAAAGATTATAGGAATTCAGCATGGGACCTTATGCTTCTAGTATAAACATATATTATAATCTCCATCCAGAATAAAATGTATATACTGTATACTAAAGTGTTTGAGACGACTTTGTGTGGAAAACCTTTTTTTAAAAAAAAAAATCCTCGACAGTTATGGCTTCTGATATTCCAGAATAATATATGTTCGAATCCTGTTAAGAATAATATATGTTTGAATCATTTAAATTTGTTTCATCCCTTCACTGGATGCTTTTGTGTTGAACTCCATAGTATTAATCTTATTAGATGGTTCTAGATCTAAAAATTAGGTAGCAAAAAGTTCTGTCTACGATCTTCTTAAAATGTTTATTTTTGTAGGATACAATGTTTAATTTTGTAATTTTTTTCCTTAGTTTCCTTTATTCTAAGAAAAAAAACCCCAAACTTTGCTGTCTTTCCTTATTCAGAAAAGGAGTTGTTTTAGCTTGGTGCTTTTTTTGTAACTTCATCAACCATATTTTCTGCTGTGATTGTTTAAATTTTGTATTTGTATTAATGGGGAGGTCATCACAATACGTATTGACCAGACAAAGCTCTTATAAACAGAGGAACACTGACAATGACATCCCCTAAACTTCGCTGAAGATGTTATCTAGCCTGCTAACAAAATGTTCAGAAACTGAGCTATAAGCTTGGAGAATGACCGTCAACCCTCCCTCATTCCGAATCTCTCTCTCTCTCTCTCCCAGTATTCTCATTGTCTTAACATAGTCTTATCTGTTGTTGTTGTCATTGTGATTTTTCAGCTATCCCCATTTCACATTATAAAAGACTATCAAATACAAATATTGAAAATAAAATAAAAATACAGAAAATAAAATACAGGGTGAATAGTCAGTCAAGACCTTGTTGATGATCCAAGCTCTGTAAAGGACCTTGGAATACTCATCTCTAATGATCAAGTGCTAGAGCCCACTGTAACTACATAGCCAAAAAGGCATTAAGAGTTGTTAACCTAATCCTACATAGCTTTTTTGCTTTTTCTCTGGTAATATCACACTACTACTCAAGCATACAAAACATTTGCTAGACCAGTACTCGAATACAGCTCATCAGTCTGGAACCCACATTACGTATCTGATATACATCACATTGAGAAAGTCTCCAGAAATATTTCACAAGAAGAGTTCTCCGCTCCTCTACTCGTTGTAGAGGATGTCACCAGACTTGAAAATTCTAGACCTAGAAAACCTTGAATTATGCCGTCTTCGATCTGATCTAAGTATGTATATAAATCATACATTGCAATGACTTACCTGTCAATGAATACTTCACTTCAACCATAACAACACAAGAGCACACAATAGATGCAAACTCAAGGTTAACTGCACCAAACATTGATTGCAGGAAATACAACTTCAGCAACAGAGTGTCAATGTCTGGAATTCTCTCCTGACTCTGTGGTTTTTTCCCCCAAACCAAAAACTTTGATCTTAGACTGTCTACGACTGACACCCTTTCCTAAGAGGTCTGTAAGGGGCGTGCATAAGCACACCAACATGCCTATCATCCCTTGTCCTATTGTTTCTTGTATTTTTCTTATATGTAACCATTTCATGTATTCATAACTATGTATATACTTATACCTATTATCTTGTAAGCGATTGACAAATCAAATAAAATAAATAAATAAATAAATAAATAAAATATATTGGGGATGAATGAGACATATAGTCCACCAAATGTTTACTTCAACCTGCTTACTTCATCTTGCAATTTATCAGAGAACCTGAAGTGCTCTTTATTTGTAACCAATATTCAGTGTTCATTTTCAAAGTCTATGCAATCGACCATTTTGAACAAAAATGGAAAATAATCCTGCTTTGGTTTCTATTTTGTGTGTAAGTACACCTTCAAGAAGTTAATTACAGTGACTGATGCAAATTGAGACCAAAATAAATAGTTCTTGGTTAATTAGAGTTTTTTATGATCTGAATCTTTCATTTCAGGTTAAATAGCCATGTAAACAATAACATGATCATTAACTTGAGGTTAATCATTGTAGGCGTGCGTATGGAGTTCAGATTTCACTGGAAATATATGCAGTTTTTCAGGATAGCTGGCTGCAGATTGCTGTAAGATCTTTAAGCTAAACTTGTAGTTTCGTTTAAACTAATAAAAATTAAGCAAATAAGATAATTCAGGAAAAGCAAAACATGGTGACAAATATTTTAAATGAAACTGGATTGTTTTTGTATTTTCCTATTAGTATATCCCAAAGGTGCATTTTTCAAGAGGCAAGTGGACTTTCTGTTTTTTTTTTCCTCTTTGAAGACTTTTCGCTTCTCATCCAAGAAGCTTCTTCAGCTCTGATTAGATGGTGGGAAATCCAATCAGAGCTGAAGAAGCCTCTTGGATGAGAAGCAAAACGTTTAAAAAACAAACAGAAAGTCCAGTTGCTTCTTGAAAAAAGTATCTTTGGGACAACCATAACCTGGATTACTGAGAATCTCTATAGACTCCTATTAATATATCATTTCTCTGCTCCCAGTTTGTTCCCATTCAAGATCACTGATATTAAATCATAAAAACATTTACAGCATGGAATCAAAATATCCTATATGTTTCTACCCAATTTCTAAAATAATTCATCGGAAGACCTATTTTGGGTACCCTTCTTAATTGTGATAAAACTATCTGGGAGAGGGCCTTCTCAGTGTCCCTTACCTCCCCAAACCTGGAATGCCGTTTTGGTGAAAGGTACTTTAGAGGCTTTTAAATACAGTAATATATAGTGTAACAGTATGCTGTACAGGAGCCTTTGAAATCATTTTCCCATTATCATACTATTCTTCTCAAGTAGTGAAAGAAACAAGCAATGCGCAAAAGAAATTACAAGCAAAAATAGAGAAAAATAAAATGAAGTCTCATTAATTCTATTTATCACCAACATAATTCATTGAATTTCTCCATATCTTTCTGGCTTTGCAAATGATCCTTATATGCACCATGTCCATATACCATTTCATACTTTGTGTTTTGTTCTTTAAACTTCTCATTGCAGTATTTTTCAGAGTCTCATCCAGTATCCCACAACATTATTGGTCTTCTATTTTCTCTGAATCTTTGCCTTTCTTCATAGATTTATTTCATGATTTGATACTCACTTATCTGTACAGCCATATTACCTCATTGTCCTTCTTTTGTACTGGGCATTTTCTGATGTATTTAATCCCCACCAGCTATCACCCATTCAGTTTTAACCCTGTTTCTTACTTTACCAACACACTTCTTAAATAATACTATTCCCAGCGCACTCGACTTTTATGTTTCTTGCCCTTCCTTACAAATAGTTCACTCTATTTTTGCTGTCATATAGGACAATCTTATTTTCTAGTGTATTACTTTTCAAATTCATGCTCCTTTTTGCACCCTGTAATGTAATATTCACTGCAAATCATTCAAATGTTCAGTCAACATGGCATACAAACTCACATTACCAACCAACACTTATCTAACATCACTCTTTATACACTTATCCATAAATACATTAAACAGCCAGAGGGACATTACTTTGTTTTATTTTATTCTCTGCTCAGTGTTGAACTATTCACTAAGCATTCAGTTTATTCTTATGCTTGTCTTTTATCATAAAACAATTCTCTAGCACTTAGAAATCAACTTTCAACCTCCATACTGATACAAAACTGACTGTGAGACATGTGTATTAGCATACACTTCCAAAATTATATACTTTGTGAACATTATGAAAAGAATTTGAACCAATTAATACCAGAAATTCAAAGAACTAAGATTCTATTTGTATCACAAGTGGAGGATACCAACCATTGTAACTTAGCTAGTGATAGAGACAGAACAGAGTTGGTTTTAAAAGAAAGGATAATCAGAAGTAAACCTTCCACCTATGCATGTGTTACCAAAAGAAATAGCTCTGGCAAAGCAAAGCAATATACAGTAAATACTACTAATGATAGAAGGGAGTTATACAAATGGACCTATTCTGAGCAATCAATAATTCACAGACTACGACCAAATCCATTATCAACTGACATAGATGAACTAAGATAAATTGTGCAGCAATTTGTAAAAGTAACGCAGAAGTGCACAGAATATAGCAACTAGAATTTGAATTGAATTTGTGGCCGTTCAGGGAAACCGAGGATGCAACAGTTTATTTATTTATTAAATTTATATGCCAGCCAACTCACTGATAAGGCAATTCTGGCATACAGGTTTACATCAAATATCCTTTGGGTTAACAACAGTTCTATTTATGAAGATACCCAAGGAGAACAAATGAAATGGCTAGAAAAAGATTCAAATATTTCAAAATAAGAAATGACAAGAGGCCAACAGATATGTCAGACTTCAGTACAACCACTTTGCAAGAGAAGAAGCCATCCATACCAAATCCAAATTTAAGTTAATCAACACATTTGACAAAAATCAAACATGAAGGCAACTTATCCTACCCTTTCTTTGAATCAACAATTGTAATTTAATAATTGTAAAAGTGATCTCCCATAAGTTCCAGAGCCAATTTGGGGCGAGCCTACTGCTGTGCCAGAATGGTTTTTTCTTCATCCTGATTGGTTGGGAGTCTTGGTCTGTGTTTNCTGTGTTTTGGTGTTTCTAATATCTTCTGTCTGTTTTGTGGCTTTTTTTGTCTTGATTGGCTGGCAACACTGTGTTCCTGTATTGGAGGCTTTTAGTGCAACTTGGCTCCGAGTAAATGGACAGCTATCATTTGTTAGGAAGCTAGGTTCCAATGAATCTGTCCTATGTATGTGGCAGGGCATGATGGGGACTTCATATATGCCTTGGTTTTCCAGGTCAATTTTATCTTTGGGGTTTCTTAGGATGGCTGCTATTTCTCTGTCTGTTTTGAAGGCAGTCTTGATGTGATGCCTGTATAGTATCTTACTGATTTTGTCTGATGTACTAACCTACAAAAAAACAGATTGCACACTGGGACCCACCATATACCAGACCACCACCAACCAGCACAGATAAACTCCTTGGCCAAAACACTAATGACCAGAACCAAACACCTGGCAGACAAGACACATAAAGACTGAACTATGCACCCTGACTAAAGTACTGACAGCTAACGGCTTGCGCAAAAGCAAAATCACTGGCTTGATCCACAAAAACACACTGAGACATAATGGAGACATAGAAGATGAACAGACCCATGGAACAGCTGTCCTGCCCTACACGAAGAGGTACTACAGACCAAAATCAGTAAGATTACTATACAGGCATCATATTCAAACCCAAAGATAAAATTGAGCTGGAAATCAAGGCATATATGAAGTCCCCTGTGCATCATGGTCCTCCACATTGGACAGACCAATAGAAGAATAAGCATCTGCCTAGATGAACACAAAAATGCAGTAAAAAAACTGGAACACACTTCCTCACTAGTCCAACACATGAAAGCACACGTCATATAATCAACTTCAATGGCACCAAAACCCTAGCCACAAAACCCCAGCTACAGAATTATCAGAGAAGCCATAGAGATTTGAAAAAAGACCTGAAAGCATGAATAGAATGAGATGACTCTACCGACTGTCAATTATCTGGAAGCCTGCACTCTCAAAAAAATATCACAAGCCAGGCAAACACATGGGCACCCCTGATACCTCCACTCAAACACACCCCAACCAGGCACCCAGATGAAACCTAGCTTCCTAATAAATGATAGCCGTCCGTTTACTCAGAGCCAAGCTGCACTAAAGCACTCCAATACAGGAAACACAATGTTGCCAGTCAGTCAAGACAAAAAATCTACAAAACAGACAGAAGATATTAGTAACACCAATCAAGCAGAACACAGCAAACTCCAAGACCAATACAAACAGGCCAAGACTCCCAACCAATCATGATGAAGAAAAAAACATTCTGGCACAGCAGTAGGCTCGCCCCAAATTTAAAACAGAAAACGGTCGCGAAAGTCTGACTCAGATGAACACAATACACTAGCCTGATGATGGCAGATGAAAGTTCTGGCCTGGCGTCTGCTCACAACTTTAAAAGCACTACAATGACGTGGGATAAACCGCAAGGAAGCTGAACAGCACCACATGTAAGTACCCGCGAAAACTTAAAAAAACATACACACACACACACACACACACACATATATATATATATATATATTGATTTTAATGTTTGAATTAACAAGTTGCTGTGAATTTTAAAAATAACAGAAAAATTGTAAAATATCTGTGAAGTCAAGCTTATGTTTGGAGATTTCAGTTATTTTTTGTATAGTTTTCTTGGCAATAAGGAAGAAAAAGTTATTTGGTGTTGCTGCCTTTTGTTAGATTTTTCTGACTTTCCACTCTAGCAGACAGCCCTAGCAAACTCTGGTGGTCTGCCATCAAAATATATGGGCAGACTTAGCCTAGAGAAGATTGACTAAGTTCTGTCATTTTCTGTGACCTAAAACACATCCTAAGATGATGTTTTGAATATTTTCTTTCTTTGCCTGTAGATAAATTAAATATTCATATTCCAAAAAACTACTCATATTTGGCTTTCCTTCAATAAACTGAGGTGGGGTTCTTTGCCTGCTTCAATTGGGTATGGCTTACATATAACAAGATCTCAAGCTTGGCTCACATAATTATATGTTGGTAATGGTATTTATGGTGACGTAAGTCTCCATTGTTATTTTTAAATATTTCATATTTCCATTTGTAAATATGAATTATATACATATATAACTTTAAGTATATTGTTCCTGTGTCAATATATTGCCTCTGTGATATAGAGATGGAGCTTATAATTTGTGTGTGTGTGTGTGTGTCTGTATGTAAAATGGATATTCTAAATTAATCTGGCCTTTGAAGAAAGAAAAGAAAGTAGTGAATATTTAAACAGGAGATGCAAAATTTCCGGAAGAAATTAGTGTTCGTTTTCTTTGATCTTGCACTGATCTTAATACAAGGTTCACTTAATTATAAGAAGTATGTTAATCACTAAACACACTGGAGTATTATTATAGTCTTCAAAGCTTTACTTACATCCTATTTTTATTTCTTATAACAGATATGAATAGGCAAAAACTTGTTAACAGCAGTGCTCAGTATATATAACTTGTACAGTGTTTGATATTGAATGGATACATGGGACATTCTTTATTTTCCTCCTGTCAAATTTTACTTTACAACAAATACATCAATCTCCAGAATCTATTATCAAATATGTAAGGAATATCTTCATTAAGGCATGATCAAGATTCCTTAAACTGGGATAAACTTACTTTTGAGCTTATGGCACTACAAACTACTATTCACCATTAGAAGACATCAATAGTATCTCATTTTGTATAAACAATATAATAGATAATATCATCTGATGTCCATAGTTCAAAATTTAAAGAAAGACTTTATTGAGGAAAAGATGGGTTGGATTGGATTGTTACCTCTCCTCAATGGAAATTTCAGTGAAACCTCTTAAATAAGGCAAGTGAAAGAACATTATTAAAAATACTGCAAAGTTCTAAACTACTTAAACATCTAAAGGCTTTTGAAAACTTTAAACTCAAGCTTAGTTAATTCTGTCATGCACCAAGGTGCCAAAAGATTGAGCAATGATGAATGTTAATCCACTTTTATAAAATCAAAGGGTTCTTTTTTTTTTTACTTTAAAGAAAGTATTTGAATGAAATTTGACCCTTTCTTGAATAGTGTTTAGGTCAAATTGAACCCTGCATTAACATTCTCTAATATATTCCTTGTATTAGCATTTCAAAATTTAAATACCCATAGAGCTCTTTTTAATAAACTTTTCAAAATTCAGGTAATTTTCCTCAACTTTCTTGATTGAAGAAAGGCAGTAGGCAAAGATATATAAAAAGATGCACAGCTATGAGCAAAACCTGAAATCAATTATGTATAAAAATAACATGACACATGGAACGAAATTAATCAAAAGAAAAAAAATTGTACTATATGATTCTCTAGTCTTCTACCTGCAGGCAAGGAACATAAATGAAAAAAAAAACCTCATGCAACATTCTTCTCTCAGATAAGGAAAAAATTAATAAAAAATGTTTCCTTTCCACAGATCCCCTGATGCAACTAATGTTAAAAGTGAGCAGCTGCAGGAAAAAAACTTGTTCATTTAAAACACTTTCCATTTTCCTCGGCCCCCCCAAAAAATCTTTTGTCTTCTGGATTAACTCAATTACACCAGGTGTGTGTGAATCTGCAGTCTTCAAAAACAGTGCCGTACCCTTCTTACCCTTGTCAAACGGCTCTAAAGTGATTTGAAATTATTTGCTTTTGTGCAAGACACAGAATTTGAGAACAGAGGGAAGATGGATGGGTGGAGATAGGTGATAGATAGATAATAACAGATAATCAGTGTTGGAAGGCACCTTATAGGTCATCTAGTCCAACCCCCTGCCAAAGCGGGAGACCCGACATCATTTCTGACAGATGGCAGTCCAATCTCTTCTTGAAAGTCTCAACTGATGACGCTTCCATAACTTCCGAGGGCAAGCTGTTCCATTAGTTGATTGTTCTCACTGTCAGAAAGTTTCTCCTTATTTCCAGGTTAAATCTCTCCTTGTTCAGTTTCCATCCATTATTCCTTGTCTGGCCTACAGGCGCTTTAGAAAATAGCTTGACCCTTTCCTCCCTGTGGCAGCCCCTCAAATATTGGAAGACTGCTATCATGTCTTCCCTGGTCCTTCTCTACTCTAGATTAGCCAAGCCTAGTTCCTGTAACCGTTCTTCATATGTTTTAGTCCCCAGTCCCCTAATCATCCTGATTACTCTTTTCTGTACTTTTGCTTGAGTCTCAACATCTTTCTTATAGCGTGATGACCAAAACTGGATGCAGCACTCTAGGTGTGGTCTTACTAAAACTTTATAGAGTGGTATTAGTACCTCACTTGATGATAGATAGATAAATGATAGATGGATATATAGATTGATATGTGATAGTTTGATTTTACTTGCTTTTAACATGAAACCATTCTAAAACTTCGATACAGGTCTTCATTAAAAGTTCTGAATTATACTCATATTTAAATTTAATCATTTAAATATGAACCAGCAGTGTGCTGCAGCTGCCAAAAATACCAATACAGTTCTAGGCTGCATAAACAGAGGGATTCAAGATCACACGAAGTGTTAATACCACTTTATAAAGCCTTGGTAATGCCATACTTGGAATCCTGTATTCAGTTTTGGTTGCCACGATGTAAGAAAGATGTTGAGACTCTGGAAAGAGTGCAGAGAAGAGCAACAAAGATGATTGGGGACTGGAGGCTAAAACATAAAAGAACTGTTGCTGGAATTGTCTTGTTTAATGAAAAGAAGAACAAGGGGAGATATGATAGCAGGATTGCCATGAAGAAGAGGGAGTCAAGCTATTCTCCAAAGCACCTGAGGGCAGGACAAGAAGCAATGGATAGAAACTAAGGAGCGAAGCAATCTGGAACTAAGAAGAAATTTTCTGACAGTTAGAACAATTAATCAGTGGAACAACTTGCCTCCAGAAGTTGTGAATTCTCCAACACTGGAAGTTTTTAAGAAGAGATTGGACAAGCATTTATCTGAAATGGTATAGGATTTCCTGCCTAACCAGGGGTTGGACTAGAAGACCTCCAAGGTCCATTCCAATTCTGTTATTCTACACTTAAGCAGTGGTAGAATGAGACTTTTATGTATGTATTTAGTTGAACTTGTTGCCTCAATTAGGATTAATGGAAAAAAATGAAAAACAAAAGATGAAACTCACAAATGCTGATGATGTTCATGTGAAAAAGAAGAACACATCAGAGAGGAACACAACAAAGACTCCAATATGTAGGTAAAAAAAAGAAGTCTAATATTAAGGAACAGAGCATAACTACTGCATCCCAGGTTCTGTTGGAAAAGCCAGGTTTTGTGGAAAGCATGATATGGTGAACTCCACATAACTTCGGGCAATGTTCTGTGGGGCAGGTGCAACCATATAGAATTTTTATGATATGTCATTGATTAAAAAGGGAAATTAAATCTGAGGATAATCATAGTTGAATACTAAAGTAGGTCTATATTTACCAATATCCATGTAGCTGAAAATTAGTTTGTTTGAGCTATATCCACACAGTGACCTATAGGTTCATCCAGATAGCTTCCAGCTTTGATTGTTTCATATTTCATAATAGATCAGGTTTGCATTTTTGTAGAACAATTTAGATAGTATAATAGTATGTAGCTAAATCTGAAAATAGCAATTCAATTTATCAGAATTCAATTTAGAGATGGAGATTAATTATTTTTTTGAAACTGTTGAAATTTCAAATACAGTTCTGATGGTACTGTATATATTTTTAGGAATACTGGTAATGAAAAATAACTCAAGAATTCCCCAAAGAGAGAGATGGGCCAACTGAAAGGATCAAGAGCATGCAAATCGTTATATTGAAAGTCTACATTTCTCTTAAATTCATAATATAATAATTTATGTTTTAAATATAGTATTATAATTTTGGTTCAGATTCATTTTCTATTTACTGCATTGTAGCACCTGCATTGTAACACCTGTAACTGACACTGCTTTACTCTTTGGTAATCTACTGACTAAGTTCTGTCATGTGATGTAAGAGAATGGTGGCATATACAGTTAATTTAGATAAATATTGAAAAGAGGGGACTAAATTCTCTTAGATTAAAAATTTACAGATTTTTCTCAGTTTATGTTTGAGTTATTCTGCAAAAACCTCATCTAACATAAATCCATTAAATGATTCAGAAAAGGTGTTTTAGAATGCATAAGAGTGTTAATGTACCATCTCTCTAAAGTAATCACATTTTTTCTTTGTGAGCTTTTAAAACAACTAGTTAAAAAAAATTTTTTTAAAGCGTTGCTAAAATTTATCTTATTTTCTGGGCTTTCTTTGAAGTCTGAGAAAAGATACAGTGAATCTGGATATGAAGACAATATTCCATTTCACCATAAACCAGCCTTCTCAGGTGGAAATTCAAGGACATCACTGCTCATGGAAGTTTTATTTGTTGGTTACTGAAATTATGGAATGTAATACTCCTAATGTTGTGTTTGTCTCCAGGTCCCCTCTTTTGGTTGTAGGAAAAAGTTAAGATCCATTTATAATGTGTCCTTTAAAAATAGTGTTATTGTTGGCTCTTATATATCTATAGTTTTATTTTTTTATTATTTTCTTATTTTGATCTGTTGCACACTTTCTTGATATTCCTGTAGAGATAAAATAAAAATAATATTTTTATTGTGTTCGTCTGTGAACACAGTACAGAAGCCTGATGATGGCAGATGAGATTCTGCTGAAACGTTGCTACAACTTTAAAAGCACAACTATNCTGAAACGTTGCTACAACTTTAAAAGCACAACTATAATGACGTGGGAAAATACCCAAACAAAGCTGAATACCATACATATTTTGTGTGTGTGTGTGTGTGTGTATGTCTACATGTATGTGTATATATGTCTATATGTCTGTCTGTCTATCATCTATCTATAATCTATCTATCTGTGATTGTCAATTCATTCTAACATTATCAATCATTAATATTCCCTAATTTATAATATACTTCTCTTTCAGTGTCAGCTGTTAAGGATACTTGGATTATTTTTCTCCCTTTGTTTCTCTACCTTTGTTTACATAACAAAGGTATGCTTGCAAAAAGTTAGCAACTTTTAGAACTCTTATTTTGTTGTTACTTATGCTCTTTTCTGGTTGATCACCTGTTTCTACATATAGAAACCCAAACAAAATCTTTAGGTATGGCTTTTGCTGCTGTATTGGTACAGTGTTCTTGTTTTTTTAAAGGCCCCCTTGAAGATGCTGTTGAGGATGAAGAGGAAGAGTGCCTGTCTGAGGAAAATGACATTATATCCAAAGAAGACTTTTCCCTGGAGGGAAACTGTTCTGCAGAATTTGAGTCTGGGAATCTGAACTGTGAAGATGTGGAATACTTTTGTAATAAAGGTAATCAGCAATATACAGTTCTTGGTTCAGGCATAATGTAAATTGATTTGTTTTCTTTGGAATTGTCTTATTAACATATAGTGACCCCTTGGACATTATAGGGCATGGATGTCAAAGTCAATCGTGTCACGTGACTTATCGGGACGCTTTTTGCCTTTGCGGAGTTTGGGTGGGTGTGGCCTGCACGTGAGACATCCAGGCCGTACGCCACCAATTTGACACCACTGTTATAAGGCGTATCTCTTTCTGGGAAAGCTATTAAATAAGGCCACTTCTTAGTAATTTTTTTTTTGCCAGCTCTGTCTTAATGCTTTATTGACAATGGTACACTACTTTTCTGCCTACTGAAGTAATCTCTGAAGTCAGTTTGAGAAAGCATAGGCTATCATACTACTCTTGTTTGGTGCTTCATTGATTGATTGATTGATTATGTGTCATCAAATCATTTTCAGTTGCTAGCAAACACATAGATAGAATTTCTTCCTAATGATCTATATCTACGCTAGTTTTTCAAATCCTCCACTATTTTCTTCTCTTTCTTTCTTCTTTTCTCAGCATTAGAGCTTTTTCCAGAAAGCTAGGTATACATATAACGTGTCAAAAAGTTGGAGCCTTGTCCTTTGTGTCTTGAGTAAGAACATGGGCCAGATTTTTGTATGATCCAACGGTTTCATTTCTGCAACAACTGATAATCACAGCATCTTTTCCATTGCCTTCATGCCTATACCAAGTGCTAATCTACAACATTTCTTTATGTTTATTCCTTTACTATTAATGGCCGAACATAGAATGAAGAAGATATCTATATCTTTAATATCTTCCTGATGGTCATTCTATCTGTTATTCTTAGTTTGCTCTTTACATTTAATCTTGATCCCATTTTTTCCAGTTTTCTCCTTAATTTTTATTACAGAGCTTGTAGATCATTTTCAATTTCAATTATCAGGGTAGTGTCATCAACACAGATAAGATTATTGATGCTTTTTCCTCTAGTTTTAAAACTATGCTTATCATTTTCCAGACTGGCTTCCCTTAACATATATATTCAGCATATAGGTTGAATAAAAAAGAGGAATATATACAGTCTTGTTTCACTCTTTTGCCAACATTAAGCTAGTCTGTTTTCTGATATTTATTTTTAAAATGTATTTGTTGATATCATGCTCTTTGGGGTGACTCTAGTTCTATGTATATTGTAGCTTCCTGATTTCATATATGATGAGGGATTTCCATTTTCCTGAGTACATTCCACAGTATAACATGGTCAACATAATTGATATAATCTTTCTATTATCAATGAAGGACATTGTATGTGTGTGTGTGTGTGTGTGGTGTGTAAAATGAATGGTGTAGTCACTTATTTATCAGTTTATTTTTAACACAGATTTACAGGTCATCCAATTCCCAATAACTTTGTGGCTTATAATTTTAAAAAATGCAAAAAACAACATAAGCATAAACAATATTGGTAGTCTGAACACAAATGTACAATATTCATGCCAAAAAAAAAATTCCAACAGGAACTCAATGTTCTCGCACAAAAGGTTACAGGTTTAAAGAATGGTCTTTGCATGACTATAGACCAGTATCCAGGTGCAGGTCTAGGAACTCTTAAAATAAATGGATCATCAATTTTGGCATGGAGACAGCCTTGGCTGCCCTAATCGACAATCTGCACCAGAATAAAAACAAGGAAACAGAGTCATTGACTGAGATGGGCAGCCATATAAATTGAATACCATTGAATACAAATTGAGCCATAGAAATAAATAAATAAATTTCTATTAATACTCTTGGATCTCTTAGTCACTTTTTTAATTATGGTATTTTTTTAATCATGGTTGAAGGAGCTGAAAGTAGGAAACACTATTCTCTGGAAGTTTCTCTCTTCTTGGTACTATCAAGAGGTGCTATTGAAGACCCTTGATACTTTTCGGAATGTTCTCGTTCTCTCTCTCTCTCTCTCTCTCTCTCTCTCTCTCTCTCTCTCNCTCTCTCTCTCTCTCTCTCTCTCTCTCTCTCTCTCTCTCTCACACACACACACACACACACACACACACACTTACATAGCTGTTTCAAAGGCTCATGGGAATATTTGGTGCCAGTTGATATTGGTAAGTTGATTCTTCCCTGCAAGTTTGGTGTTGGATATTTTAATAATTCAGGATGTCTATATGGTAAGGGTTTGGATATGAATAACAACTTGAAATCAGAAAGATGGAGTTGGTGCTGATTCCAGGAGCTGGGCTTTAGTGTTTTTTTAACTAAGGATGTCAGTATTCATTTACACTGATCCCATTGTTATTTGATTTGTGTTTTTCTTTCTCCTGCTGGAGTTGTAAGGACCTAATGGGGGCCTTTTAATGCTAATTAAATCATTGGCAAACTGGAAAAGTTCCTACTATCTCCTCTACTTTCTGACTTTATGTGACCATGTGTAAATATTTTCTGCAGCTTTTGTGTTTTGTTCGAACAGCCAACTTATTTGCTGTCTTGTTTGTGTATATTTAAGATAATCAGAAAGGTCAAAAGTTATTTTTTAAAAGATATGCTTTGAATCAGTAATGATTTTCTACTTTTTCAAGAATATCTTTTGTGTTTTTCTAATGCTAAATAGCCAGAAGCAGAATTAAGACAAGGTTGTTCTACCTGTAATCATTTTGAGGTCTACGGGGAAGTTTTTATGGATGATAACTTTGCTCTTTTTTTCTAAACAGGATTAAGAATACTTTGCATGTCTTGCATACAGTGATGAGTTTTTCTGGGCGTGCTTAGCCCAAAGAGTTCAAAAGGGAAAGGAAAACAGAAAACCTCCCAAAAAGCCAATATGACTTTGCTTTTTACCTTGCTGGAGGAACTGTTTGTGCAAATCGTCTATAAGCTTATTGACCTGCATCTTTGACTCCTTGTTTTCTCTGGATTTGACTGGAGTGTAGACACTGATAGAGCTGTGATAGAGGTGATTGAACAGCCCCCAGCTTGGCTTGGCATCAAGCCCCTTAGGACTGACATTATCATTTTCTGAAAATACTTCATGTTTTTTCAAGCTAACACAGTCTTATTTTTTTTATTTATTTTTAATTCTTCCCAGAGCCTTTATGAAGAGTTTTAAAGAAAATGAAGGGCACAGTAATTCTTAGTAAACAAAGATTGCATATAAAGTACAATGAGAGGTATCTCTTAAAATAATGGGATAAAAAAAACAAAGTTACTGTTTATAATTTGTGAAAATAATTTTAAAGATCAGCAGTATCAGATGCTTTATTTTATATACAAAAGTGAAGGAATTTTTTCTTGGATTCTCTTTAATCCAGAATCTTCTAATTATATACTCAAATATAGTAATTCCGTGTGTCTGTATGTACTCCTCCACTGTTTTTCTAAAGCTTGAGGTTGCTTTTTCAGAATGAGTAGTTGCTAGAAAAGTAAAAAAAAAATAATCTGAAGGAATATTTTTCTTCAATTAACAGTTCTTCTGGAGTATGGCTTGTTTTCTTTAAGATCAGATACTGCAATCTGTTTTAAATAAACATTTGAAATATTTGCTTCCGGTTTTACCTTTCCCGGAAGCAAACAGGGATTGCTAAAATTAAAATATAAACATATACAGTGACCTTTTTGATTACAACATTTGAGATCAAAAAAGATTCCTTTCGTAGATCCAGTTGAGCTTAACTTTGGGGGAAATTACTTGTAGAAGAAATAAAAAAATATTTGTTATGGAAGATATTTGTTTATGGCACACTAGTGTTATGCCATTTATGGCACACTAGTGTTAATGGACTTGAATAAAAAATATTGGAGAGTATTTGACACTATAGTTTGTTCCTGAGTATTTGACTCTATGCCCTAATAAACCCTATTGTTTATTTCTTTCCAAACACTCATTTTTATGTAGCTTGCATACTCATGAAATTAAATGCCCTTTAAAATGTTCTTTCACATCTCCCTTTCTGTGCTATCTATATGCTATCTATGATAGCATATGTACAATTCCTGGAGAATTTTTAGGATCTTCTGAATTCTGGACTTCTTTGGAAAGATGCTGTATTGATCAATCAACTTCTGTCAGAGATACATTAATGACCTTGGTGGATTCCAAGCAACTTGTTAGTTTTCTTTTTTAGTTGTCATGATCAAAATACAGTGATAATTATTCCATTTCATTAAAACACTTCCTTGACTTTAGTTCAAGCAGACATTACAAATACACTATTTCATATAGTATATATACAGAGATCATACCAAGGCATACAGAAATATGCATTGCTTGATACCTTTTTGTCTGTAAATAATTCAGGGGTGGGTTTCTACTGGTTCTGTCCATCTCTGTAGAACCAGTAGCTCTGAAGAGCAGCAGACATAGAACTGGTTCTATTTCTGCTTATGTTTTTGCCCACCCGCCCATCTGGGCTCTTACCTGATCTTTATTTCCTGATTTTTCAACTTCAGTTGCCGAATAAGCCAAAGCTGCACTTAAAAAAGCAGGAAAAGAGGGCTGATGACGATTTACAGGCACGCACTCACATCGTGCAGGGAAGCACATCATAAAACACTGAACCTCGTAAATCCCAAACCGGTAGTTAACCCTGTCGTATCCCACCCCTGAAATAATTGTATTGGAGACCTCTAAAGAAAATGATCAGCTTTGTATTTCCAGAAGAAAACCCTTTTGATTTGTATGTTGTATGTGAATATTTTGGGAATGTCAATAACAAAAGATTAACAGTGATTTCCTGCAGCTGTAGAATGGGAGTTTGCTTCAGTAGAGCAACAACTTGTCCAAAGCCATAGTCTTACCAGGATCCTTATTAATGAAGACCTAGATATCTCAGCGGTAGATTACTTGCTTGCATGTTGAAGGTCTCAAGCTCAATTCCCATATTTTGGATTTGATGAAAATTTGGGAAAGTTGCTTGTTTGGAGAACCTATTGACAATTGGTGCGGGCAGTGCTCAAATCCAGTTTATCTGCCACCATCACATAATTGATTCTGATTTAACTGGTTAATTCTTCAGCATTTTGATTAAGACTGGTAACCATGAGAGAGCATAAGAAGCCAGGCTGGCAACTGAAAATATCACTATATATCTTATTGTAATTAATCTGTATTGTATGTGAGATAGTCCACAGAATTAACATGGAAACCTGGTTTAGCAGATCAAATAGAAACTTAAGCTTTTTATTTTTATTTTATTTATTTTTATTTGTCAATTGCTTACAAGATAATACGGTTAAAATAAATTAACCTATAGTTCATGCAATACATGGATAAATATCAGGAAAAATTAACAAAATATATTAAAATAAAGAAACAATTAGCGACAGGGAGCAGCTTCTCCTTAAACCGACCCCTAATGCTAGCCATTTCTTGCTTAATGAGCCTTCATCATCTTGATGCAACAAGACATATGGTCCCTATAATCTCTTACGCGGAGAAGTGTGTTTAGAGACTCAACAGTACGACAGTACTTAACGGTTTAGATATTTTGGGGTTTTCGTTGGGACAAAAAACACAAGTTCACGGCAGAGCTTAATTCAGACATTGACACTTCTCAGTTCGCTAAGTATATTCATTCCTGCCAATCACAGTATTGCGTGCGCATTAACGTTGAGTTTGGTTTCTGAGAATCACGGACCCGAACAGGGTCCGTCAGTTCTAGGTTTCTCCTAGGGTCCTAAGAATTTCGAAGCGGCTGCTAGTGGCCATAAGGTATTTGCAATGACGCAGTAAGAGAGTGACCGACGTTAATATCAGATATGTAATGTGGGTTCCAGAATGATGAGCTGTATTTTATTTTCTGATTTTTTTTGCCAATATGAAGGACAGAGCATACTTTTGTAGTCTGTACAGAAGTCATTCACAGTGTTAGAAAGTAACACTATGAATGCTTAGCTTTAGGATTCTGTTGATATATTTCGTTTCTGGCATATATATTATGAATACATGCAAAGGATCAGTTATATTCTAGTACTTATGGTATATATAAAACTTTCAGTTAATGTAACTCAATTAATTGTCATTTCTGTCTTGTACAAATTACAATTTTATATTAATTTTAATGTTCATGTACATTATTCCTGAATTTTGGCATGTGACTTTGAAGCATGTATATTATAATCTCAGTTTTGAGCACTATCCCGTAGGATATGATTGGTTTTTCTGTGTTGCAATGGGAAAACTATGTATTTCACATAAAAAGCAACATAGTGCTTGTCACGAGCATTTTTTAAAATGCTACTTTGTAAGTAATAAGCACCTATTACTAAGTGATAGGCGGCAGTCAAGAGAAAAAAAGCATGAAAATATGGGGTAAAATGAACCTAAATTATTGTTGCAGAAAACCTGTGATTATCTCCCCCTTCATCCCTTTTTGTCCTTAACTGTTGAGACAGAGTTGGGTTTCAGAAAAGAAAATGAGACATTTAAAAAAGATAGAAAATAATATCATGCACAGTTTTGTTATTCTATGTATTCAGTGCAGTTTTGGTCTCAAAAAGTATGTGCAATATATACATTGAATATGGATTTTGAAAGACCATGTGTATAAATGCTAATATTGAGAAGAAACTGGCTTAAAAGAACACATTTAAATATTGATTTAAATGCAGATTTTCATATTTTCAGCTTACTGAATTAATGCGAGAATGTAGACAGAACTAACTAGCCTGAAAAAACAATACATTACATTTTAAAATGCCACATTCAAGTTATACATGTAGATTAAATTTTATCACCTTCAGATTAGACACAGAAGTCCAGTAGCCTAATATTTCATGAAGATGTGTTGGAGGTTCAGCAGACTAAAGTTGTTTAGTCAAACTTCTCAAACTGGGAAATTGGAATAATACTGGGCTCTTAGTAATGTATCTGGGAATACCATGTTATTAATTGAACCTTTATCCAGCTGGTTAGATATGTTGGAGAAATCCAGCAGATTAAAGTTATGTGCTCAAGTTCTCAAGCTGGGAAGCAGGGAAAATATCGGGGCCCAGGAAATGTGTCTGGGATTTCTCTTAGTACCATAATTTAGTGCGGAGCTAGTTGATATCCGAATGCTTTGTTTTGGATGACTTTGTAGGATAAACGGAAAAAGAATGTGTTATACATTAAATAAGGGTTGTAGAGTTTAAATTATGTCAGCTCTTTCCTGGCATAATGTTGCTGAAGTTTAATAACATCAGAGATCTTTGTAAATTGTGCTTATCTACCTGTACCTCTGATAATTTTATGACATAGAGCAAGGATGTGCATTATGCAACCTGTGCCAAGATCCGGCCTAAAAGTTAGAGCATTCTACTGACATTAATATTCTGCTGTAATTATAATTGTATACGAATAGGTCTCCAGTAGCATATTCACCTCTATTGAAGCAAGGTATATTATTTGAAGTCTTCTAGCCTTCCATGAAGTATACAACTGGGATAGAACTGCAATATATATAGACTGCTTAGAGGATTCAGTTCAAAGCAACTAAAGCAATTATGTCAAGAATGAAGTGTGGAATGTTTTTATCAGAGTTTATTTTTTTTAAAAAATGTTAATACATTGTCTTTCTTACTTTTGTAAGCTTTTTACTTTTACTTTTTAAAAAACTTTTTTACCTACTCTAGGTAGACATGATAGCAAAGGGCACAAAAATTATTTATCTATAGCTATATCCTATAGTGTTTCTTATATGTTAGCTGTTAAATTTTGCTTATATTTTGATTGATGTAAAAAAGAAAAGGCAAGGCATGGCAGCTCTGTAGGAATGTTCTCTCCCTTTTTATATTTTTGAAACTTCTCATAATTTTGTGCAGTTTATACAAATAGTAGACATGCAACCACCAGCAAAAACAAGGCCTGCTTCTGCTTCAACATGTAATGTTCTATTTATGGAATGCAATATCATTTAAGGTCAGCAGTTTGGAATAAAGCATTAATATCTAGAATTAAAGCTAAAGAGATTAAAGGCAATAACAGTCAAAGAATTAGGAGCTTGATGAAAAGTATGTTTTACAAATTTTTGAAAGTTAACAAATATATATTAGGGTTCCCTGCTAAACAGGCAGGCGGTAAAAGAATTGAAGTATAGAGAAAGCATTACTACAGGTTGATTCACAATGTATTGATGGATATTTTGATGGACTGACTGATCATATTTATAAGGGCATTCTTCTATCAAATGAAACTGTGGGTGGAAAACATATAATATTAAACTTACAATGAAATGACAAAATGAACCTTCAGTAATTATGAATTTTGGAATCAGAGTTTTCATTCAGGTTTTGTTTTTGGTACTGCTAGCACTTTAGTTTTATAAGTGTGCTTTCAATAAAAAGCACACCTGAACATTCAAATTTTCTACATTTCCCCCCTCTGTCTTTTAGGCAGCTTTCCATTTGTATTGGGAAGTCCTTACTGAAAGCTATCTCGTCTGATGATAAAACCATGAGTGTTTGATGCTCACACATTTTTCATCTCTTTTATGACCTTATCTTTCACAAGCAGCTTCTGTGAAGGTATCCTAACTATCGAAAGCACCTGGAAAACATATATGATATCTATGCTGTGATAAGCAGTTGTGAACAAGAAACTAGACCTGTCAGTTCTGAACTGTTCATTGTTAAAAAAAAATACTTTGTAGATATAGGTGATTGCAAAGTACATTATAGGGGTAGCAACAGCTGCTATGATACTCAGTCAAGAAAAAAACACACTTCAGCAGTTCTCTTACATAAGAATGAACACACATACAATACACATGCACACACACGTACACTCATACACAGAGTATAAAATGCATCTGAAATACATAAGTTGAATAATGCAACGTGGCAAATATTGGAACTCCAGTTCTTTTTTTTTGTATTGTATTTTTAACTAAGTGATTTAAAAAAAGAAGAAAGGGGGTGGGGGGGAGAAAAAGAAGAAAAAACATGCCAAAATGGAAAAGTAAAGTAGATAAGGAATTTATAAGTATCGTAGAATTAGGCTACATATTTCAATTCTGCATTTTATCAACTACTTTAAATAACTAAGTGTATAAAATCATTTTTGAAAGTATCAGTCTTTAGAATCCAAATAATATATACAGTAAATATAAAAAGCAGTAGTCAACATAGTGTAAAGCAAGTTTAAGAATTATATAATTTTAGTCAGAAGCATACAAATTTTACACTCAGAGCTACCCAAATTTCAAATATGATAGAACCTAATCCAGAATTGTTTCCAAAATCAAGTTAGATTTTGTGTCAGATTTACTTTTAAGGTACAAGATTAAGTTAGACATTGAGGCATATCTTCAAGGGCTCACTAGCCATTCTTCTCTAGAAGCATAACAGGTAGTCCTTGCTTCACAACTAAAATTGGGACTGGAAATTTTAGTTATAAACAGTGGAGTTGTTAGGGGAAGCATCACATGACCATACCTGATAGCCTCTTGATGACCATTTTTGGCATCGTCCTTAAGTTGTTAAGTGGGTGTGATTTGAAACCTTTCCCTGCCATCTTCCCCGCTGACTGTTGGAAGTTGGCTGGGAAGATGACAAATGGTCAGAGAGGTGTATTCAGGAGAACGGAGCTGGAAAGCAGGTTAGTGGGGTGTGGAGGGAATGGAGATTTTACAGTATCCTTCCCCTGCCACGCCCACCAAGCCACATCTACCAAACCACACCATGCCCACCAAGTCATGCCCACAGAACTGGTAGTAAATTTCCCAGTAAAGAATCCCACCACTGGAAATGGTGATCATGCAACCTCAGGATGTCACAACTGTCAGAAATGCAAGTCAGTTGCCAAGTTCCCCCAAGGATGCTGCAATGATTGTACTGGCAACAAAATATTGTAAGTCAATTGGATCAGTTCTATTGTAACTTCAGAGGGTTGCTAAATGAATGGTTGTAAGTCACTATCTATAAGTATTTTTTTTCTTTTTAAAAAAGCATTTGTTGCAGCAGTTTACAGTGCTAATACAATATGCTTTGCAGAGGAATGTGAGGTTTGGGAATAGTTAGCTGAAAAGTGACAGGTTAGAAAGGAAATCTAACTTTTAAAAGCTGTTTCATTCTGTTATAAATCATTTCAGAAAATTGTTGCTTTTTATTGTGCAACATTGCTATCAAATAGGAAAACAGAATCCAATCTGTTTGTTGCTTTTGCGGTAAGTTTTAGAAAATATGAACTGTCCAATTTAACAATGGAGCTAGCTCATCACTGACCTTGTTAAAACCACTCTCTCAGTTTTAGGATGAAGGCAATGGCAAATTGCTTCTTGAAAATCTTGCCAAGAAAACTACAGGGATTTATCCTCTGACTCTCTCTCTCTCTCTCTCTCTCTCTCTCTCACACACACACACACATATAGTCACGGAGACTCTTTTCTCTCGTCTCACATACATCATACACTCACATCACCTTGCGTAAAAAAATGTCCTCTCTCCACAACTCACTCGACTCTCTCTAACACATATCACTCACTCCTTTGTCACAGCAGCTCAGTGTCTCCTCACAGACACACAGTCATTTTTGCTCTAATACACACGTCAACTCTCGGCGTCTCTCTTCAAACACACAATACTCGGGTCTCTCACATAATGCAACCACGATCAAGGCATTACTCGTCTCTGCGTCGACAATACAAGTTGCTCGCTCGTCGTCTCACGAATTACACATACATCTCTCTCTCTTTCTCATCGTCTCTGCTCACACACGTCACATATAACGACTGAACTCTTTTCTCTCTCAACATACAAATACACTCGAGCATCTCTAACCCAGATACACGTCTCTCAGCGACCACTCACGTGTCGTCTCACTTAACAGGCACATCACATTTCTCTCTAAGAGCACTCATCTGTCACACACGACACATACTCTCTCTCAATATACACCTACACCACATACACCCAACCTCTCTCTCACATACACTCTCTCTGAACAAGATCAACACATACGACCTCTCTTCGTCCTCACCGACATCATACAGCATTGACTCTCTCTCACACACAACCATGGATAACATAGCACCAGCTCGAACTCCAACAAGCATACATCGTCACGGCTCTCTCAGTTCTACACACCAGCTCACCACGACACACATACAGCTCTCGTTGTCTCTCTCACAATCATATTGCCTCTCATCTCCACACACATCATTCACTCACTCTTCGTACCCCTTGCTCCGCCCCTCTTCTCTCTCTCTGACGAGCACACACATACAGTCGAGGTGATCCATCATTTCCCCCCCCTCTCTCTCTCTCACACACACACACACACGCACACACACACACAGCAAGCTTCTCAGGTTTTTTCTAAGCATAGTATTTAGCGTGAATTTAATAGTCTTTCATTTTCATTGTTGTAGTATAAGATATTGTATCTAAATTCCGCATCCATTTGATTATACAGCCTTTAAATTTTTCAGTTTCCAAGTCCTATTTCATCAACAATTAGTGAATAATGCTCAATAAATACTTGTTATAAACTTTTTTAAATTCAGTCACGCCTCTCTGTTTCCCTCCTTGTTTAGCAGTTCCTTTAAAGCAGGGTTCTTCAAACTTGACAGCTTTAAGACTTGTGGACTTCAAATCCCAGAATTCCTCCTCCAGTCATGTTAGCTTGGGAATTCTGGGAATTGAAGCCTACAAGTCTTAAACCTTCTAAGTTTGAAGGCCCTTGCTATAAAGTGTTGTTTTTCAAACTTGGCCCCTTTAAGATGTATGGACTTCAACTCCTAGAATGCCTGTCAGTAACCAGGTATCTTAAAAGATTTCAAGTTTGAAAAACACTGCTTTAAAGTCATACTATTTGGCTGATTGAAATCATTCTGGTGCTTCAGATCATTCCTAAAAGAACCTCAAAGAGTTTATCTTTCTCTTATTAATAAACAAATCTTGTCGTCTGCAAGAATTGTTACCCTGTCCACTGAGCAAATTTCTTTGTGCTTTGCTTTTCAAGCAAATAAATTTTCAATGATGTGGCAAGAAATAATAAGCCTGAGTATGTTCTTTTCCTTTATTTATCTGAAACTTCAATGGTAGACATGTTTAATTCCTGGAATATTCTGACTGCATTGTGCTTTCTAAGCTGTCTGCATTTCCCAATAAACCTGAATATTTATTTATTTAATTTATTTATTTAAAACATTTCTATGGCTGGCTGTTCCTTGGAAAAGAAATGTATAATCTCATTGGTGTCATGTTACTTTCCAGGAGTGAAATCAGATCTCAAAATCAGGTAGGGAAACTTTCCCAGAAAAAAAAGATGTTCTGAACCTCAGGAATCATTTAAACCAGGGATCTCCAACCTTGGCAACTTTAAGACTTGTGGACTTCAACCCCAGAGTTGGCTGAGGAATTCTGGGAGTTGAAGTCTTAAAGTTGCCAAGGTTGGAGACCCCTGGTTTAAACTAATCATTTACTGTATATCTGGTAAGAAAATTGAAGCCAATACATAACAACTTATGACAAATTTTTGATTTCTATTTCAGAAATCAAATCTTCTATTTCTATTTCCATTTTTTCTCTTTAAATAAAACCAGTCATTATTAATTGGGATACATTTCTTTGGCAAATTAATAGGTGATGAAGAGGGCAGCCAAGAAGCAGCAGATTCTGATGGAGATGCATGTTTGGATAAACCAGGACCACTTATGCTTGAGACAGAAGACTGGGATGGACCAGGTAAGGGAGTATCTAAGGAAAAGAACAGCTTAGATTAAAAAAACCTCAGTGCTGTAGCAGTTTACTAGTTGAACCCCATCTGCAGCTGATTCAGTGGTTAAAAGTGGATCCTAAAGCTAAGAAGTAATGTTTGAAATGATGTAGCAGAAGTATATCTTTTATATGGAAGTAACATGGAAATTAATAATTGGTTTTAACTAGACAGATTATGATATTCTTTAGGTAGGTATTTTTCCCAAATGCAAATATCTATAAACTGCTAAATGCAAGTATCTTCATATTACTACAAGGTTTGTGTCTGTGGGATTGTAACAAACAGCTGGGGCATCATTGGGCAACCTTCTTGAACCAATGTCCTTCAAATGGGCGCACATACACAGTGTGCCCAGAATCTGGGATCTTTGTCTCACGTGGGATGAAACTTGGCATAATTGTGGCCATTTCAGTGCTGTGGTGAGTTGCAGTCATGTGGATTGTCAATTCCAGAGCTCCCTGTCAGCTTCCTACAAGAAACGTCAGTGGAGAAGCTGGCAGGAAGTTGGAAGTCACTCATGCTTCCACTACTTTTCTGCCTGTCTGTGGTCATTCTCTTTCTTTGTTTAGGTAATGAACTATCTCTGAAATGATGACTTGGCAGGTTGTGGATTGTCTAGTTATGACTAAAATGCAAAGATTTATCTCAAGATATGATTAAAATACCATTTGTTTAGGAGAAAAGCATGTAATCTGGTAATGAACTAATACTTGATTGCCCGTCATAAGCATTTGTGTTGACTTCTGTGTTGGAATAAAACAATATTTGAAATGAAGTTCAGATATGACATTCACAGTCTTGAAATTCAACATTAATAATAATTACAAGTCTGAATGTGCAGAGTGTTTACTCTTTGGAAATAAATTAGTCCAAATCCATGAACATAGAAAAAATCTGAAATTGAAACTTTTGATGTGTCTATATGTGTATCTCTGGTGTGAGAGAAATAGAAATGGCTCTTGATCTCTTGAATAGAATATCATTTATATTTAAGCATTAGTAAATGATTCTGATAGCCTCGAAACCCATACATTTGAGCAGAAGAACATCATAGTTGAGAAATCCAGGAAGCTGTACACATACTGTTCCACTCTTTTTATTTATAAACAAAAGTAACGGATGACAAAAGCAATCTTTCTCTGCACCAAATTCCATGAAAAAGGCAAAATGGAAATGGATCAAAATTGTTCTAGCAAAACCTTGGATCTGCTTAACCACTGGTTACCATAATTCATATAGCAACAGCACTTAGACTTATATACCACTTCACAGTGCTTTACAGCCCTCTCTAAGCGATTTACAGAGTCAGCATATTGCCCCCAACAATTTGGGTCCTCATTTTATTGACATCAGAAGGATGGAAGGTTGAATCAACCTTGAGCAGCTCAGAATTGAAAGGAATGAGTAGTGAGTTAGCCTGCAGTACTACATTCTAACCACTGTGCCACCATAGCTCACAAGGCGAATTGGTGTTAACTAGTGTTGCCAAATTATCAAGAAATGAACTTTAGAGAGTCCAGATGAATACTAAATACTTTTCCTTTTCAGTCACTGGATCACTTTTACTCATCCAAAATGATGGATACATCTTTCCTTCCATGTGCAAAACCATTTTGAGGTCATGAGGTATGACTTAATCTGGTAAACCATGGGCAAACAATAACTTTGGAAGTGTTTGGGTGGGATTCAGAAGCAAGAAAAGTCATGTTCCTTGCCAGAGTTCCATTGGAATGACACAATATTACAACAGTCTTTCCAAGATCATTGTTATAGAGGAAGTATGGCTATAGTAGAAATTAAAATAGTAGAAATTAAAATTCATTCTAAAAACTCCCTGTTTTTGCTTACCGCTATTCTAAATTTTCCCAGTTCTCTTTTGGGATATCCCTATGTCTTTAAAACACACATCAAACTCATATCAAATCAGCAGTTCCTAATTGTAGGCCTGATATTTTTTAAATGATAGAGCTTAGTAATTCTTTGAACATTTTTTTTTGGCCAGAAACTAAGTCCTTATTATCTAGTTTCTAATTCTGAACTTACATTAGCAGCACATTGCATTTAACAAATGGATATGACAGTCAATGATGTTTTCAAGGACTTTTCTTATCACTTTTCATTTGATATAAATCATTTAACACACCCTGGTCACTGACTTCACATTTAAGAGAGAAACCTGCAGACTGCAATCAATAAAGTGTAAGAGCTTCGTGTTTCGGCAGAAATGTAAGCTAATATTTTCTCTTACAAGCCATATAAATGGTGCAGATGGAACCTGACAATGCTGGGAAAAAGTGGCAGCTTCATCAACACGAATAAAAATGATATAGAGAGCTCTTACCTGTAAATAATGCAAAACTTGATTTGTGAAACAAAAAAAAGAGCAAGAGTTAAATTTCTTGTTAAAATTATATGAAAATGGCTCTATCACTTGAAATCATTTGAGTTTTTCAATAAAAAAGTAAAAAAAAATCTATTGCTATATAAATGATAGTTATATAACAACAAAAATTATATTTAAAACCATATACTCTATATAGCCGTGGCTGCAAATGTCTAAAAAATAAGAATATTCTGTTTAAACAGCTGAATAGAGCTGGAAAAATATTATAATGCAGTAACAACATTTGCATTAAAACAACCTCTTATATTTCAATCACATTTTCATCCTTGCTTGACTTTGCAAATTACTGTATTCTGTCCATGAAGACGAAAAGAATTTCAGCAGTAATTTTCTGAAATCAATAAGTGGAAAATATAGGGCAAACAAGAATGAAGATAGTATATTGGATTATAATAGGGGTATTTATAATGTTGTTAATAATTTACAAATATATGTCTATATTCTGTACAAAGCATCTAGCATTATGTAAAAACAAGATTTGCCATCAAACATTTCAGTGTAGTTAAAGTAGCATGGAATCCATTTAAAAATGAAATTACTTGCTTAGCTTTGAGGTAATGTGGCTTCAACTTTTTTTAAAAAAAGTAATTACTTGCTTAGCTTTGAGGTAATGTAGCTTCAATTTTTTGAAAAGTAATTTATTGCAATTAATAAAATATATATTGAAAATTGTACTTGCTTGTGATTTCTTTGTTACATTTATTACTGACCAGTTTTCTTTAACATGTAACGCTTGGGTAATATCTTAGGAGATAAAGAAATTTTGAATCTACTCAATGCTAAAAAGATCTATGAATAGAAAGTGCCATGAATAGAATGTATATATATTAGATATCAAAATTATAAGAAATTCAGAGGACAAAATAATGCTATTAGTATTCTGGAACTTTTGTTCTTCGCTTTGAACTTGTCTGGTTCTTAATCAGTTTATGAAATTGCCTTCTGTTGGATCATACTGTAATATTGTCCCATAATGCAGCAGCCTTGGGTAGTGCTGATATTTTAGTTAATACAAAAATTAGTGATTGAAATATATATACAAAGTATACAAGGTATACTCTGATATTCATAAATGGTTAGGTCCCTTATATCACAAACAAGATTCCCAGAGCAAAGAAGGTTTCTCTGTGGAATAAGAGTTAGCTTATATTGAAAGGTTTATTTATTTACTTATTTATTTATTAATCAATCAATCAATGAAATTTATATAGCCATCCATCTCAGTAAAGGTGATCTTGGGTGGTGCAAGCGGGGATTGAAAGCAAGGTTTGAAAGCTAGGTTTGAAAGCGAGACACTGTGAATTGTAGTCCTGCCTTAGCCATGAAAACCAGCTAGGAACTTCATTATCTCTCAGCCAGCCCATCTCACAGGGTTGTTGTGGAAGAAAATATGTTGAAAACATTTGCCTCTTTGAGTTAATTTGCAATTTGATTGAGAGATTAATTGACTGGTTGATCAATTTAAACTGACTTTGGGCAGATCATAATATATTGAACCATAAAAGCAAAATTCAAAACCAGATGGGATATGCTCACACTACACAAAAACACACCAAATAGGGAATCCTTCTACCAAGACTTGGGAGGACAATCACATCTTTAAGGCCATGTGGAATGCCAATAAGGTCAGAACAACATGGATTTTAGGGGGAATCTCATTCAGAGGGCAGGTGCCATGATAGAGAAAGGCTTTGTAAGTAGCATGGATTGAAAGATTGAAAGTCACATTTCAGACATCTGAAATTACTTTTGTTCTTAACTACTTACACTTTAAGACCAGGATGGACAATATATCCACAGATAACTTCCCTTGGAGTTCACGACATCATTTGTCCTACACTCCACGACTTTCAGTTTATACTACATTCTTTTAAAAAGTAAGTTAAAAAAACAGGTATGTTATCATAGTGCTGGTTTCTCAAACTTTAGTTCTGCCTCCCTATTATGAGCCCTAGAGACCAGCAAATAAAAGATTGTGGGTAGTTGCAGCCCAGTGCTTTGTTTGGAAGTTTTTCCTCCTTCCCAGAAAAAGACAACGCTAATATGAAGTGATAGGAGGCATCCTGTAAGCCAGAGGTGATATTGGAAAACTTCATATTGCTTGTATTTGATTATATTGTGAACTGTTATGCTGAATGTAGAATCCTTTTTGGAATAGATACGGCTGGCACCTGGCAGCCATTCTGTGAGTGTGCTTGAGAATTATTTAAAAGTTTTAAATATGCCAACTCTCCCTCTGAAAATTTGCCTGATGCACAATTAAGGAAACACAACCAAATTTAGTAATGGGAAGGATGGGGAACCTTGTTAAACTACAGCAATATGTAGAAGATAAGACAAAGTGATGCATAACACCCTAGCCCTACCACTATATATTCATTTGGGTATTCCTCAACTTATAACCATTCATTTAGCAACCATTAGGAGTTACAATGGCACTGTGAGAAGTGGCTTATAACTGATACTACCATCACAGCATCCCCATGTTCACGTGATCCAAATTCAGGCACTTGACATGTATTTATGATGGCTACAGTGTCCCAGAGCCATATGATTGCCACAATTCGTGACCTTCCCGGCCAGCTTTTGACAAGCAAAGTCAATGGGGGAAGCTGGATTTGCTTAACGACTGTATGAGTCACTTAACTTTAGTGATTCACTTAACAACCATGGGAAAAAGGACTGTAAAATTGGGCACGATTCACTAAACAACTACTTCGTTAACAATGGAATTTCTGGTCCCGATTGTGGTTGTAAATTGGTAACTGTATCTCTGCTACCATAAAGCATGGGAATAGCCATTAAGGGGATGCTAAACAATATTAGATGTCATGGGTCTCTTCTACAAACCACTTTCCGAATGCCTGTATTTCCCCTAAAATAAGACCCTGTCATTCATGACTCAGCTCCCTTGTGCGTGTCACCCCTGGCCTCCTTTTTGCTGTAAGAGGCCTTCAGGAACTTCTGTGGTTGGCAATCTGGAGCTCTTGTTATTGGCTGCAGAGGCCTTCAGGGTAGCCTTGCTGGCTGCAGAAGAAATGGGCTGGCAAGGTGTCAGAGTGTGTGAGGCCTGGCTGCAACTGTTGAAAGGTAAGTAGTAGGGCAGCTCCTTCCCCCCATCCCCACCCTAGCTTAATTTTTACCATGCATTCTGGAGTGAGCAGGGTGTTTATAAGGGCTTATTAACATGAAGGGGGATAGCCTTATATTGGGCACATGTGTAAAAATCAAGTTGGACTTACTTTTGGGGTAGATTGTATTTTCAAGGAACACGGTAAGAGAATATATGTTCAACAATTCTGAATTGGTCAATAAGATTCAACAACATTTTGAATGAAAAGTGTAAAGAAGTGAGAGAAGGAACCAAAAATTAATTTTTATGCAGCAATAGCACTTAGAATTATATGCCGCTTCACAGTGCTTTACAGCCCTCTCTAAGTGGTTTACAGAATCAGCATATTGCCCCCAATAATCTGGGTCCTCATTTTACCATCCTCAGGAGGATGGAAGTTTGAATCAACCTTGAGCTGGACAGAATTGAACTACTGGAGTGAGTCATGAGTTAGCCCTGCAGCACTTACCACTACCATTATTTCTTCTCAAGAACAAAGTCTGGGATGCAATGGACTGTCCCACCTTAGAGTAAAACTGGAGATGAAGTTTACTGTGTGGTTAGAAGAAATTGATTGGCAAATAAAGGAGCTCACTAAATTTCCCTGCTCATTTGCAAAAAATGAGCATATTTGTGATCAATTCAACATTTTAGAATTTAAATTAAATTAAAATTGCAAGCAAAACAGAAATTCCTTGAAATTATGAGTCAACTGTTTGACTTAATAACCATTTAAGCATCAATAAATTCTTATCTCCATAGACATTTCTTTATGGCCTGTTCTTCCTTATGGCCTAAGAGATCTGAGGAGCAGGAGAAGATGCCAAGAGAGACCAGACTGAAGGACCACAGAAACCAGTGGAATCAATTGCAGCCACAAGGTTTCTGGCATGAAATATACATGCTAATCTATGTATGATATGCCATATGCTAAATAAATACATAAATGTCGTTACAGCTTGCATCTCCAATATACTGTACATTACCATACTATATTGTAATGTGGCAGAAGGAAATTGGGAAAACATAGCACTTCAGGTTTTCTGGGTTGCAACAGGACATTGAAATACTGGTGCTGACATCCAGAATGTGACTGAGAATTGGTTAGTGGGCTATCTTTGTGGTAGAACAAGGATTTGGCCATTTAAGATGGTTTGAAAATTCAGTGAATTAATTTAAGATAAGAACATCTGAAACTGTTTGTGGATGTTATTATTACTCATTGTAAAAACACTTAATTGTACCAAAGCCTAGCAATCAGGCTACCCAAGGATTTTCCACTTACCATTGTTTTCAAACTTTACTGTACCTAAATACCCCAAGCTTTTACTTAACTCACAATTCCTCTTCAGATTTGATGCAACATTATAGTAGGCTCTGCTTGTATTTATAATTCTGTCCTATTTTAATAAATAAACATTAAGTTAATAAAGTTATAATCAGCAGTTTTCCATAGTATCTTTGTTGAACAAGATCTAAATATGATATTTCATATGTTATTATTTGTAAATTTGTATAGACACTGTTGGGCTGGCAGAGTAGCCAAAAATCAGAATCAGAAATATTATTCACAGGAAAATAACTGACTTGAAATGTCCATAAGCCAAAAAGTAGAATGAAAATCTGTGATTGTGCTATGCCTCCCTTCATCTTTTAAACAAGGTCTTGTATATTGGAACTTCACTTTGTTGACATTGATTGATTACTCATCATTATGAAAAAAAAATAACCAAAAAGGTCAATGAGCAGATGCTTGTGACTTGAGGACTTTTGAGTTTAAAAAGACTAACTCAAAATTGAAGAGATTGTCCAAGCCAACATGATAATAAAAATGCAGCAGGTTTTAAAATCCATGAATCATTAGAAAGAAATTGACTGGCACAGTGAAGTTTTATTTTTTGGACAAACCATGGACAGGATTGAGCTGCCCTGCTGATGTGAAATATGTGCAATTTGCCCCTCCCCCCCTTGAAATAAGGAATGAGGCATCTGGGTAAAAGAATCAGATACTTGGGCACCACTTTTTAAAAGGATATGCCTAGCCCAGTGAGGAAATTAACAAAATGTAATTACTTTGAAATGAAGGAATTGATTTTGTCAAATATGCTAATGAACGTGCCATTTTAAATGAAAGTGCTAGTGATTTCCTGTACTAGTTATGCTTTGGGAGTGGGCAGTTTGGAAATGCTTATTTTAAATCAAAGTATTTATGCAATACCCTCCCAAGCCTTATAACAATTATATTTTTATTTGGTGCTAATATAATTTGTGCGCGAAAAGTAGCCAATTCTATTTAGTAATGCATCAGAAATGGTTGATTACACAGAATATTCATTATGTGTAATGATTTATGTTTATGTATTCATATGATACTCACACCCATGTACCTATACATATACATGCATACAGATTACAGGGATATGGTGGTGGTCTATCTCATGCTCTTCTGTTGTAGTTAAATGATGTTATATGTATCATGTATGTGTCAAGATAATATGTAAAATGTTTTTTTTAAGTTTTCGCGGGAGAACTTACATGAAGCTCAAGTTCAGTTTCCTTCGGGTATTTACAATGATGTGGGATATTACCCGAAGAACTGCTGTTGTGTGTGTGTGGAGATGTGATGTGTATATATATATAACCATATATATATATTATAATAATTATATATAAAACCCTATATTATATACGATCAAAGTATACAATACTAATATACTATAGTACTACAGATAACTATAAACTAAAACTATTATAAACATAATATATGCAATTTATTATATAATTATATATATTAACAATTATATATTCCGTAGACTATATAATTAATTTACTAATAATATATAATAATATATATATATATATTTAAGTCTACTTCGTGGGTATACATCCTGTGCTGTTTGAAGCTTCCTTCCGGGTAATTATCACCGTCATTGATAGTTCTGTTAAAGTTGTAAGCTCATTAGTAGTTCTGTTTAAAGAATATATATATATATATATTTGTATATATATATTTGTGTGTTGTAAATACACACACATACTCCCTGAGAAAGACTTGAAGATTATTGGTCTTAGATTTTGTGACTTTTTTTTAAAAAGCAGGAGAATAATGTAGTAGATATGGGATCTAGCAACAATGCTATTTGATGTAAATGTACACAAAATTCATGATGCAGAGTTAACCATTGATATACTCTGACAGTAAGAAAAAAATGGTAAAAGAAGCAAAGGAAATCTTAGGATGGCTGTGTGCTACTCTGACGCTGAATCAGTATTATCTTTGGCCTATCAGATAATGCAGTTATCATTAATTTTCACATTTGCATTTCAATCTTAGGAAGGAAATGACTCTTGCTGGATTGAAGATAAGCAGGCTCTGTACTTACTATAATGAACCATCATTTTATCCTTCGATGCTTTATATCCATATGCGAAGAAATGAGTCTGGGTGTGATGTGTTTGAGAGATGTGCATGCAGGAATGGGTCATAGAAACATTATAACAATGTGTCAAGATTACTTAAGACTTCAGTCTACTTTTTTTTAATAAGCAGACTAAATACATCTTCTACATTGAAATAAATTAGTATTTCTCAACCTCAGCCATTTTAAGATATGTGAATTTCAACTTTTAGAATGCTTGCTGGAGAATTCTGGATACATATCTCAAAATGGTGGAGGTTGAGAAGCTCTGAAGTAATTGCTGAATGAATGAAAATCAGCTCCTTTGTTGCAAAATGAACGAGTTTAGGATGCATGAAGATCTTCCTAAGCATTTATTTCCAGCTTCCATCACATAAAAATCACATGAAATATTCCAAGAATCTGTGGGTAGCAATCAAAATATCATGTTTTTTTAGTTTAATGGAAGCATGTCTATGCAGTATGTTACCTACAGTTCTCAAAAGAGAGTCTGTGAATATATCCCAGGATGTGTTTCTTACTTGGTTTCTTTTTTCAGTCTATAGCTAATTTCATATCCTATAGGAGAAAATATTTCAGGCAAAAATGTACTGTGTGAATGCTGTTTATAAAGATTGTCCATTTAGAAAACATGCAGAATATTGATCTGACTTTATACAGTTCAGTTGAGCATGCAGATGTCAACCTTGGAACACAGATATAACACTGAGATACATCTTTATGATAATTCTGTCATGTTTCTGATTTAATGTAGAAATATCTGCTATATCTCAGAAGAGCCAGTTGTGAAGTCCCTTATTAAATAATATAAGGAAATAGGACACTTGTCTGCCCAGTCCAATATGCTATTCTTATGTGGTCTCTATCCTTAAAATTTGGAGGACAAAATAGCTGGGTCATAGGTATTATTATAGTATGGTTGGAGGCAAAGCATGAGTACACTGAATTTCCTGGACAGATGCTTGTTAAATGTGGACGAAGGGTCATAGTCTATTCTACGTAATTGCTTGGCTCATTGGCCTCAATAACATATGTGTGGCAATGCAGTATTAGTGCATATCCACAAGGGACAAACTGTCAGGAGGAAAAATGAAAGCCCATTTTTAGACATGAAGATATTTAGAAGTTCAACGTCCTGTAGATTGTGCAATAAAGGATTTAGAGTTAGAAATTCTATTGGGAATCAACAGACATCTGCATTACAATACATTATTTCTTGTAGTTTCATGCACCAAGAGACCCAGAGAATCTGGCAGGAAGCTTTGCACTTTTCAGCTGTCTCCACTGTATTTTGGTCATAAAGGCAATCACATACTCCGGTAATTGCATAGGACTAGGAAACAATGTCAGCCTCTGGAAGCAGATGGGTTGAGAATCAAAAGGGGCATGTAATTGGTCCACAACCATTTTGCTCTTTGTTGTGTTTTTCTCATTAATTCTGCCAAGATTATTCCTGCATAGCAATAATTTTGAACTGTTAAAGGACGGGTCTGTTAATATGTGAACAAGTGTGCCCAACATGGAATCATTTTGGAGGAAAGCTACAGTCGAACAAGTGCCTGCAAACAAAGCATGAGCTAGGAGAATACCAATTCTTGCTAAAGCTATTTTTCAGATGATTTTAGTTCATGTTTCCTGTGCTTCTACGCACTAAAGTAGTTTCTCTAACAAGATTTTTTTTCCAGTTCAGTGCAATCAGTTTTGCCCATTCTTTTCTTCAATGTAACTATTAGATTAGTGGCAAAAAGATAAAATAATTTATATGTGCAATCTCCATGAATGTGTCAGAGTAATCTATTAACCCAGAAATATTCAATTGTTATTGCATGTCATTAAAAAGTGCTATTATTTTTCAACAAATGTAGAAAACAAGTTCTACCAGAGTGGTCTGTCTTCTACTCTAAGGACAATTTCCTGGTTTTCTTCCAGTCACTGAGGATACCTCCCCATTATGAGAATTGTCCTGCAAAAGGAGGACAGACAAGACAGGCATTGTATTTGGATTGTCTGAACTAAGTATGTAATATGACGTTCTTGAGGAACAGCCAAAAAATTAACGAATTGACCTGAACCAGATAGATAGCATGCCTGAATTCACTGAAATAACAGACATGTTCATGTTACATGTGCTGGTTTCCAGTTGACATCTAGGTGCAATTTAGAATTTTGACTGATTCACATATAGAAAGTCCAGCATTACATCGGACCTGCTTATTAGAGGGACTGCCTGTCTCCATATGTTTTTGCACATATATTTAAATCACCATGGTGAGCACATTCCAGATTCCATGCAGGTAGCAATGTCATCTTACGGGACCAAGAAAGTATGTCTTCTTGGTGATGATTCCTGCCCTGTGGAATTAATAGTTGCTTAGAGATTCATATTGCTCCCATCTTTCTGATTTTCTGCAGTTTGCTTAAAAATTGGTTCTTCCATTCCCAGTGCTGGATTGGAAATTGAGCTACATTGGTTGGTTATTATTTGTTTGACTTTGAGGGGTTTCTGCTCAGCTGTCCCTGTCTTTTTTCCCTTCAATTGATATGTTTGGTTTTCTTTTAATTTGTACAAGGAAACAACCAAAGTCACTATGGATTCATGTGCTCTTGAAATTAAAGTAATATAAACAAACAAACAAACTTGAGAAGGAATGGGTGCATATCAGTCAGCTTAGTAATGAAAACTATACATCAAAGTTCTTTTCTTTACTGATCAGCTGCCTGGAAGGAGGGTTTCAACTTTGCATGTGTATGAATGTAAAAGTAATTCATTCTNGAGGGATTCAACTTTGCATGTGTATGAATGTAAAAGTAATTCATTCTCAAAGTTCCTGTTAGCTTCTAAAATAGACTTTATGATATAAACAATAATCTATTGAATTTACTTTTTGATCTTTGAACACCTTGCATTAAATAGCAATATCAGTAGCACTTAGATTTATATACTGGTGCATAGTACTCTTTGGGCAGTTTACGGTGTCTGGATCCTCATTTTACTGATTTTGGAAGAATGGAAGCCTAAGTTACCTCGAACTCTGTCAGGATCGAACTACAGACTGTGGGCAGAGTTTACTTGCAATACTGCAGGGGTGTCAAACTGTCAGCCCATGGGCTGGATTCGTCACATGCAGACTTGCCTGCCTCAGATCTGTGAAGGCGAAAAACATTGTGATACATCACGTGGCAGCAATGTGACGCCACAAGTTTGACACCTGTGAAATACTACATTATAACCGCTATGCCAACTTGGTTGTTAATATTAAGTAAATTTGGAGAATTTATAGTCCATCAAGAGAAAAAGGATGACAAATGTACAGTACTGTATATGAGGCAATGAAGAATGTGTATGCTTTGGAAGCTTTTTTCGTCTCAGAAGCTTCCACGCTGCTATATGAGAAAATGTATCTGAAATTATAATATATACCTATGAATGCATATGCATAAATTTATATATATATAAATTAGATACATAGATGACACCTTCATAATCTGGCCACTCAGGAAAGAAAAACTGAACAACTTCCTCACACACCTCAACAGCCTACACCCTAAAATACAATTCACCATGGAAACAGAA
>BHFT01030169.1:0-41392 GCA_004320025.1 Laticauda laticaudata | reverse complement strand
TGCATGTGACGATCGCAAACACGAAAGTGGTCACGTGAATGACTAACCAATCAGAGCGTGTTATGATCCGGTGGTAGGAAAAGCAAAATGGAGGCGCCCAGAGTAAAAAAAAATGTGCTGTATGTATGACTATATAGTAATATTGATGATATTGCGTGATCTGAGAAGTGGCGTCATGTTGTCATGTCATTTGTGTGAGATCAGATTTATGTGCGTATAAGCCGACCCCCAAATTTGAAAAAAAAAATTACGTTTTAGAGTTGGTTTATATGCGAGTATATACGGTAATTTTCACTTATTTATAAAAGGAATGTTAGACATTTTATTTCTATCTTTCTGCATAGAGATATGCAGATGATGTCTGGATCATGTGCTAGGTGATCAATTACATAAATCAACTAAAACAAAAGGAAGGAAGGAAGGAAATTCTCCAATGATTGTGTAGTTCATGTTCTCATGAGGCTGTCCTCATCTCATCTCTTGCACATTAAAGGTATACTAACTGGATCTAGTTTTATATACATGATCTATAAGACTTTGTTGGTGACCCTGGCAATAAAGTAATCAGAAACTGGGATCTACTGAGCTCCTATTGGCTATTTCAGCAGCTTAGGGAGGCTTTCTGCTCTTTAATAGCTGATCACTGTTTCCCAAGGCAATTCTGCTCTTGATGTGGGAAAATTTGGGTCTTTCAAACTGTTTTTTCCTCCCAAAAATTTATTCCTAGCAGTTCTGACCCATAGAAGATGAATGATGGGATCAGGAAAGTGGCAGAAAAAACTGTTTCTTTTCACTTCTCTTGCCACTACTTTCAGCCCTGAGTCCTGATACTTGTTCACCAGACTGCCAGGAAGGGAAGGAACAGGAAGAGTTGAGTGTATGTGTCGTGTGTGGGAGACTCAACTCCTTAGCCATTAGTTCTCTAAACTCTGAGAACAGGTTTGAAAAACTATGGCAACTACCATAGATGAGAGAGTGAGAAGAGAAGTGTAATTGATGAATCATGCAATTGGAAAGCTAGTCGCTTGAACAATTGGTGGTTGTTTTTCCCATTGGCAATGAATCTTTCAGTAATCAACATTCAGGAAAGCAGGGATTAACACCAGACAAATAATCCAGCAGTAAACAGTACCCTAATCAAGGAACTACCAACAAGAAAACAATACCCCACCAACACTGATTGGGCAAGTTATTGTACATAAACAAAGAGCAAATCCCACTCCTTCCGAGAACTGAAAGTGTTACCTAGGCTGGGGATGAAATGTCTGAAAGCAAACTACCAAGTGAGGGAATACCAAAAAAATCCAGTGTTGCTTTCTTTAAGTTTGTAAGAGTGGCAACAGTTGCTGGTTTTATTGCTATGGCAGAAAATGGAACAAAGGAAGAATAATCTTGGCATACTTCTCGACTAGAGAAAATACTGTATATTAAAATTGGATATGAAGATAATTTCTTGCATGTCTCAAGGTCAACAGTTAATATTCTGAAAGACACAACCATCTTTTAGAGTTGGCAGCAATGGCATTATTTTTAAAAAGGAAGGAGTTTTCTCATGATGCCTCTTGTAATGCATCCAAAACATGGGAAGCTTGGAAAGCCAAGGAAGCTGTAGAGCTGATTGTATTATGAAATATAGAATATTCACATGGCCACTTGGTAACAAAATCAGTCCAAGAACATCAAACTTTGCTTCAAATATTTTTTTTTTGCCAAAGCTCTCAACTTCTTTAAAAGAATTTCTAAAGCAAATTCTCTTTCATCATGTTGAATGAGAAATGAAGAAAAAAGAGGAAAAATTCTTTGCCTAGCACAAATATCCCATTGGATAGCTTGCTTTATTTTCCAGTTTTATTTACAATAGAACTGAGTGCCTGTTACATGGGTCTGGTAACTACTGGCTTATAGAATAAAGCTATAAAGACATAGGACCTTCAGAGTATCATGTCTTCAGCACAATTGTAAACCTCTTAGCAGTTTAAAATAATTCCAAGCAATGCAGTCAGTCAAAAAGAAACCATACTTGATGTATCAAAGTCTGTTGAGAGGTCTAAAATAAGATTCACAGAGTACGTACAAAACAAGGATGCCATACTGTAACACAGAGCTGCCTAGGTGGCATACATTTTTGAAAAAGCTTCTGCTTCCAGAAATAGGAGCTATCCTCCTTTTTCTGATGCCTGCCTACAGACCCAACTAGGCTGCAAGGACAGGGAAAACCTCAACCTTGAAAGGAAATCGAAATCTTTCATTCGTGAGAAATATAAATGTAAGCTATGGATTTATATTTAATTTAAAAATATTCACCTTTATTTTTTTATTTAAAAAATAACAAAAGAAATTGGGGCTATGTGGTGAAAATAGGTGTATTTTGTCAGAATTAGTGTTAGTTTTCCCCCACGATGGGGTAAATAATTGTATTTTAACATTTCACTAGCCTCAGTGTCACCAGTATTACAGCTCTATTATGAATGTTAGCTCCTCTGTTACTGGTTCTGTTGGTAAAATGTGTCTTAGCCTTGAAGAAGATCAGCTGACTATAAAAAATTAAATATCAAGCATAATATTTAAGTTTTTTTCTTCTTCTGTTCAAGTATATCTGATTATTGGAAGCTGTCCTGGAAAATCTGCAGATTTCTTGGCAAGGTTTTACCAGTGCCTCCTTCCTAGGTTGAAAGAAAATGACTGCCCCAAGGTCACTCAGCTGGGTTGATGCATAAGACAGGACTACAGCTGGTCCTCACTCAATAACTGTTTAACAAGCATTCCCAGCTTCAGAAAGGGTGCACAGAGAGGGTGATATATAGGCAGTAAAGCACAACCAACTGATGGAAAATATCACCTTCTCTTCCCCATTATCACATGTCTACATTTTGGGTGCTTGGCAACCAGCTCACCTTTGTGACAAGGTAGAACATTCCACAGTCACATGCCTGCAATTTGCAATTCAGCCAAAAATGGCAAAAAGCAGCCATTGAATATATTGGATTCATTTAACAACTATGTGGTTCAATTAATGACTGCAGTGATTTGCTTTATGATTGTTGTAAACTTGGTTGCAAAATCAATTTGCAAAATCAAATTGTTAAATGGTGACCTATTTAACAATTGTCCTGACATAAACCCAAAATGTCCAGCCGAGTTATGTTTCTAAATCAAGGGCAACCTGTAGACCGCACCTGGATTTTAGCCTGATGCTTTAATCACCACATAAAACTAGTCCTCTTATTTAATATATTTATTTAATTTCTATCGCACATACTTTTTTCTATAGGCTGCAATGATATCATAAGTAAAATGAAATCACTTGTTCCCCTTTTGTCTTTTCTTTCATCTTCCTATTACTATCCACTTCTTTCCAGCTTCTCTTATTTTTCTGCCCCACTGAACTCTTACTTGCATTCTGCTAATGCAGTAATCCAGGTTTTTTTTCATCTGAGGTTTCTAAAGATGTTCTCATATTGCATTGGAAGACAAAACATTTGGAAGAGAACATTTATATATAAACATTTAGACTAAAGACTTTTTTCAAAAATGCAGACTCCCACCCACCCTTTATGAAATCGAAAACCAGCTTCTCAGTCTGCTGTTGTTGGAACTGATACACATTTGTGCTTACTGATCTATATGTTATTTCAATCACTCATGTTGTATTAAAACAGTGGAGTATGTGTGTGTGTGAGAGAGTGTGTGTATGAAAGAGAGAATGCAGGCACACATCTGCATTAAAAGCATGAAAACCTTTCCCAATAAAAATCCACACACATTCATTCCATCAGCCTTTCTGATGTATTTATTGTACATTGAAAAAAGTGTCAAAACAGCAATCTTTGGATACCTGAGGGGTTTATTTTCATAGCCCATTCCATATTGCTATGGGCACATTTAAGAAACAATGATCTGCAGAAGCATTGTGCTCTCTACAAAATGGCAATTGTGATGGAGGTTGGACTTTATTCCTGCCAAAAAGACCATTTGAATAAGAAAAGACTTGAAACTAGAAGAACTAAGACTTGCAGGGAAAAATAGTATGCTGGTCCAGCTTTGAATCAGGAATTCAACCTATAATATTGTAATGGAGATTCTCTGCTAAGCGACTTGAATCTCTTGTTACACCCAAAAATTAAGAAATGAAAAGAAAAAATATTTTTTTTTTCTGAATAGCTCTGCCTGATGTCTGCACAGAATTGTTTCTAATCAGCACTGGTTCTCTATCATTTCACAGTAGAAGACCTGGAACAATGGATTAAAGTATAAAAGGACAGTTTCTGTTTGACGTTAAAAAAAAGTAACAATAAGAACAATTTGTCAGGGGGAACCAATTACCAAAAGACATGGTGGATTTCTCCTAACTGATTGATTGATGTGTTATCCTGTTGTATCTTAGTGACCACATAGATCAGAGGTCTTCTAACTTGGCAAGACTTGTGGATTTCAATTCAGTTGAAGTCCAAAATTCTTAAAGTTGCCAAGTTTGGGGGCCCCTGACATAGATTCTCTTCATGTTGATCTGTCTCCAGTCTGATCCTTCAGGTCTTCCAATAATGATTATCACTATAACTGAGCCCATTCTCCTTGATGTCCTCATCAGATATTGGCAAATAGTACCTGGATGGCCATCTGTTACTTTAATCTGGATTCATGTCGTAAGCAGGGACTTGGATTTGATGGCCTAAATTGGTCTCTTTGATCCACATGGTTAATCATGGTTTTGGTCTCTTTGATCCACATGGTTGAAATCCATAATTCTGTTTCAACAATAGGCTTTACCAAAAATGGTAGCTAGAAATCTCAGGCTAGTTTTACCTAATTATCCTCAGGTGGAATGGATGAGGTCGATTATTGTTAGGATTGCTGCTCCAATTCTAAAGCTGTCATAATAAGGAATATCTAATTTAGATATTTCTTAAATAAATAAAGGTAAAATATGAATTTGCACTGAAGCTTCTTCAGGAACAGTAAAAAATAGAACAACAAATGAAAAGCTGAAAAGAATGACACCATTGCAGCAATACGGGTTGTCCTCTACTTATAATAGCTCATTTAGTGTTCAAAGTTACAACGGCACTGAAAAAAGTGACTTATGACTATTTTTCATACTTATGACCATTGCAGCACATGATCAAAATTTGGACGCTTGGCAACTGACTTGTTTTTATGACTGTTCCAGCATTCCAGGTTCATGGGATTCCTTTTTGTAACCTTCTGAAGAGCAAAGTCAATGAAGAAGTCAATTAGTCAATTCTTCATCGATTAATTTAACAATTGTGTTACTAACTTAGCAGCTGCAGTGATTCACTTAACAACTGTGGCAAGAAAGATCATAAAACGGGGCAAAACTCAATAAATGTTTCACTTAGCAATAGAAATTTTGGACTCAATTGTGGTCTTAAGTTGAGGACTACCTGTAGATGGAATAGATATTCATATTGGGGAAAGCAAAAATACTGTTTCTTCTGCAAATACTGAAAATTAGATATGTAGGTTACTAAAGACTGCACAATTTAATAATCCTTCTGAACATGATTGGTTCTTCTACCAAGATTGAACTGCCAGAATTGTCAGAAAATGTAATTTCTTTCCTGAAATACCCTAGACTGAGCAAACTCTACGGTAGAGAAGGTCAACCTTTTTCTAGTCAAAAGCTGTGCTTGGCCATTGAGTGATGTGCTAGAAACTGTACTTCAAAAGTTCATGATGCCAAGTTAAAACAATTGACAGAGCCAGAAAGGGCAGAATGAATATATTTGTAGTTTGACATTTTACAGCTTAGTTTTAAGGACTTGTGATTTTTGGTGGGCATGAATGCTTTGTTTTTCACTGCAGATCTCATTCACTTTCATTCTCATGAGTATCTCAGATAAACCACACACATTTCCTCACACATTCTTCTCCTGCATGTGATTTTAGGCAATGTGCACAACATTAATTTTTGTTAATGACATAATCACAACTTGTTACTTAATGTTTTTCCCATTCATTTTGAGGTTCACAATACAGTTTTATTTTCAAAAGAAAAATGCATATGTAAAACTTCAACTTGAAAGCGTATCAACTAGTACAACTAGAACTCTTCTCTCAGATGTAATTCATACCTCCTTCATGATTTGGGGTAACTTTGTGTGCTGTTGAATAAAAAATACTAGGGTAGTCTAAATCTCTTGTGTTGTTTGCTTAACTTATCTGAAAGGAAGAACAGAAATTGAGTTAACTGTTGGCATCTAAAAAGTCACTTTCTGCCCTAATTAGGTTCTTATACAAATAGCTTTTTGGTTTTGGACTGGACAAATTATAACTCTACTGCACAAAATGTCTGCAGGACTTCCAGAAGAAAGTGCAAGGACTTTCTCCTGGAAGAATATTGAACCTAAATGTGTATATTTGATTTCCCTGTACTCTTCCATACTCCGATCCTATTTTTTAAAACTTGATTCAGATTTGTCAGATTTTAGTAGAGTCTCAGATTCTACCAGCGAAAAACATACTGTTGGAATAACATTACTCTGCATGGTATTTGTTTGGAATACAAGCACTAAATCAGCTTGCAAAACATCCCACAAAAATCTACTCGTTTCAGTAGTATAAATTAAAATATGAGGTAACTTTGCTAAGATTGATTCTTTCATGAAACAATTGACTTAGAATTCATTAGGAAATCAAAACCAGCTTTAGAGCTGAAACAGAAACCAACAATTCTCATTACATCACATAGGTTAATTATCTCATCATTGCCAGACTGCTTATATTACACATAATTATTGTTTAATTAAGGTAATTCTGTCTCTCAACCTCTTAACATTCTGCCTTCCTTTCTTTATTTCCCAATGACAGGCCATGTCCAGAGCTATGTTCAAAGTAGAAGTAGTATTTAAATTCATATTAGATTTCCAAATCTTGACACAGGAATCTTACTTCATTTTTTGATCAGATAATTTTTGGTAGATTGCAGGAATGGTATGTACATAATATACCTTGATTTCAGCAGAGCATTTGACAAAATATAGTATGCCAAGAAATGTTCTCTTTTATTTCAGAGTGTGGGACCAGGAATAAGGGATCTAAATTGATTGGATTTTAAAAATTCATAGAAGTGATAGCAATTACATATGAGAAACAATAATATAGACAGGTGATGGATGTATTCAAACAGAGGTTAGGAATGGATGTATTCAAACAGGGAATATTTGGGGGATTCTTTAATTTGGATTTTGCTCTGATTTTGACCCTACAGTGTTATGTTCTAGCTTGATTTGCAAGCTAGATAGTGTGTGTTCAATGACATGCCTGACAGATAGATTTACAATTAATTGAATGCTACTCTCAAAAAGTTCTCATCAATGATTCATCATCAATGCATACTGAGATATTTACCACGAGGAATGAAGTAAAAACCAGCAGCTACAATACAGAATTAATAGCTGCAAAACATACACTAAATGCTTGACCTCAAAGCCATTAAATGCTGCAGCAAGTCTGTTATTGCATGGGAAAGTCAACAGAAAGGAACAAGTTTTAAAACCATCTTGAGCATAAAGATGGTTGCAGTAAGTGATCAATTTATATATGACTTTATTTTAATTAAATCTTACCTAGCTTAAACCATGATTTGGAAACTTATTCAAAGTCTAGCCAGAGAGGCAAGCTGAACTATGAAGGGTAAAGAGTGTGATTTGTTGCTGAATTCTGATGAGGAAAGCCTGATACCTTGACATTCCACTTGGTTTAGTTCTGGGTCTGGTGATCTTCATTTCATTAATAATGTGAATGGAGAGATTAAAGGAATACCAATCAAACTTGCATATGATATAGGAGTAGATGTGATAATGATTTAGAAGATGGTAATAAAATATAACATAATATTGATCAGTCAAGAACTAAGAACAATGGAATGAGATTTAGTAGACACAAATGTAATTCACAAAAAGAAAAGAAAAAGAGATTAGATCATAGATAATAGCACAAGGGTGCATGGAGGAAATGGTATGTGAGAAGAAGATTTTGAAATTATAATTGAGTACTATTATATATGTGCTGGAGAGCCATGTGGGTGTAGCAATTAAGGTACCAGGCTATAAATCAGGAGATTATGACTTCTAGATTGTCTAGAAGCAGGGGTTTCAAACTGGCAGCCAGATGTGTCATGCATAGGCCATGCCCATCCCCGCTCTGCAAAGGGGAAAAAATGTCATGATACACCAGATGACAGCAATGTGACGCCATGAGTTTAACACCCGTGGTCTTGAGATTGTCTTGGGAATGAAGGCAGCTGGGTGACTTTAGGCCAGTCTCATTCTCTCAGCCCTAAGAAGGGTCAAGTGCAAATCGTTTCTGCAAACTGTGTCAAGGAAACTTATCCAGGCAGTCATCAAAAATTGGATATGACTGAATGGAAGGGGGAGGAAATGTGTTAAAAGTGTGACATGGCTACAAAAAAGGGGGGAAGTGAAATAACAGGCTTCATCAAATCATAGAAGTCATAACTCCATTACAGCCTGCATTGGTCAAACCCAGCCTTGATTACTCTGTCCAGTTCTGGACAACATGCTTTTAGAATCAGAGGGGAATATAATAGTTATTCTCAAGCACCTGAAAGAGTATTACACTTCTATTCTTCATTTTACCAGTCTTACCTAAATGTTAGAAAAAACATTCCTAATTTTTTTTTAACAATGGAACCAAATACAGATATTAGACTCTTTTTTTGGATATGCTTAGATCCTAAGCAGCATCTGCTAGGAATGCTTTAATTTGAATTTGTGTATGCAAAAGAGATTAAACTTGATAGCCTAAATCAGAGATGTCAAACTCAAGGCCCGTGGATCTTAGATCTTGCCCGTGGGGCCACCCTGGAAATAGCGAAGGATCAGCCCACAGTGTCACTCCCAGCAAAAATGAGCTCCAGAGGATTGAGAATTGTAGGAGGCCATCACAATCTAAAACGGAGCTCATGAGGGTCACACATGCACTCCCCGGACTCTGTTTTCACTGGCAGAGGGTTGCAGGAGGCTGTGACAGCCAGAATTGGAGCTCGGGAGCCCATTTTTGATGGCAGAGCACTTGAGCCATCACAGGTGCCCCTGACATGAATGATGTTGAGCTAGCCAAACCCACACTGGCCACGCCTATCCCTGAGGTCAAACACAACTCTGATGTGGCCTTCAGTTAAATCAAGTTTGACACCCCTGGCCTAAATAGTCCCTTCTAATTCCAGATATGTTGGAGGCAGCACTTAGATAGGATCCTCATAAAGCATTGCTATAGTAGTGTTCCTTCTATTGGTGGTTGTGTTCTCCTGGGAATAATTTTTAAGGGGCCACATATCAATGTTAGGTGAAGCTTAAGAAAGGAGTGGGTTGATCTAATCTTCTTTCTCTTTGCAACATTCTCTCTTTTCCTCAGTGGCACCACAATTTCTCTTTATGCCTTTTTCTGTATATTGCAAACTAATATAAATAGTTCTTGCCAGAAATATGAATTGCTTGTTTCCAGGAGACTTTTGAAATTAGGTCAAGGGCTGCATTAAATTAAGCCAAGGATGACATATAGCCTTGGAGCCATTGATTGCTCATCTCTGCTGTCAAGTGCAGTCAGCCTTAGCTGCCAGAAGGGAAGGGTTGATCCTTCTTCTCCATACCAGAAAAGCCAGTTTTCTCTAAGCTGCATGATTCTATCAAGAAAAACAACTTAAGAATGGCTTGGAAGATAAAGGGGGACAGAGAGTAGAAGCCAGGGAGGGAATGGCCACACTTCTGATCGCTCCCTTCCTACTACATAGTGATTCATCAGAAAATGCAGTTTTACATACAGTTCTGCTGTTCATGTTTTATTTGGCTCAAGCCACACAGTTTAAATTTTCTGCATGTGCCTTTAAGGCCTGGTCCCACTGCACTTACGGATGCAAAGATGATGTAAAACAGAAAAAAAACCTTGCCATCCGTTGGAAAACGCTATGCATCCGTTGTGTACTCACTGCATAAGTTTTTCATATGCTCTATCTGCCGAGCATCCGTCCACTGCGATTTCATCTGCGCAAAAAGTTTTGAGCTGCACACCACTTGTGCACACCGACTTGACACTTTCACGATACGCCTCTACATCCATCGAACATATACGGCGCACAAAATCGTTTAATATCCGTTATCATCCATTAAACATCCTCTGTATCCTCTCTGCATACTCTGGCCATCCCTCACTTCAACAATCCTTTGCAAGCTGAAAACGGAAAGAGGGAGGAAACAAAAGGTACAGCGAAACGTCTACACAGCATGAGTAGCACAGAAAATAGAAAGAATGTAAGCGTATGCAATCTCGGATATAAAGTATTAAAAACAGACAAAACGTTTGTATGTGGGATGTATCTCATATATTTAAGATGTCTGCAAGTATGTCTAGAGTATGTAGAAGGACACTCGTGGTGGACCACACCGATATTTTCTATTAAAAGGGGGAATAAAATCATCTCTGGATCACTGGGATGGTGGACAGTAAGTTCTCACTAATTTCTATGATTATCTATCAATGATCCGCTTATGCGTATCGCTCACTTTAACTGCAACTAGGTTTAATTTTTTTTTTCTCAACACTATGATTTTCACAATCCTGTCACTAGTGCTTGTCATCCCATTCTCATTTCATCACTTTATAAATAGGCAACATGAACCAAAAAACTGTATTAAAGTGTCTTAAGCAAAGATAAACTTTTATGTAAACAGTAAACAACTGAAGTTGACTGAGACTATTCTGAGTCACTCTGAGTCCATGTCCATGGTCCTCAGCCTGTGAAGCAGGGCAGTGAACTGTGTTGAATGGGCTGATGGCATGGTGGCTTGGTCTGAGGCATTTATTGAGGTGCCTTGCCCCCGAAGGGTAACAACACGGGGATGGTGATCGTTCGCGGGAGCTATCCTGAGAGCTTGACTCAGTCCGTGAGGTTGAGAGGCCCTTCAAATCAAGGACTTGAGATGTCAGGCACAATACTGGAATCGACGATTGGTCCGGTTGACAGACTTGGCTGTGGGGTGGAAGGAAAGAAGGAGTGTAGTAGGGCTGGTCTGTCTCTGCAGCTGTGGTGAGGATTGGCGTCTGTGGCGTCCGAATGACCTGGCCTGGATTGGGGAAGTTTTGCTTTGTGCTGTGAGGAAGTCTGGTAGTCATCAGCCTTGGTAGGCTGGGCGGCCTGTGTTGAAGAGCCGTGGACAGGGCTGTGACATCACCTGGGGGTGGAGGAATGCAGCTGGCACTGGTGGGAGCCAGCTTCAGCTGGGCCTTAAGATTGGTGCAGAAAGTGCTGCCATCTTCGCTTCATCATTGGTAATCGGCTCGAGGCAAGATACCTGCGCGGCGGGTACTGGTTGACTATACTTGATGAGGTCTTTCCGGCCAAGAATGCCTGTCCGAAGTGCACACTGAGAGCAGAGTATCTGTGACTGGTCCTTCCATTGTGGGTCCTTGATCTCCACAGCACACTGATGGGTCCTGGCCCTCCAGTCTGACTCTCCGGTCAGTGCCATGCATCCTCTGCGAAGCTCTGGGGGTGGGGTGGGTTGGCCCTGCGTGGCTTGCTGGCTGCGTTCTCTGCCATTTCTGTGACAGCAGGCATCATCCTCCACGGGACTCTCCCCAAGTTCGCCGGCAATTGGGGAGTGCAGCTGTCGGGGGCGGGGGGATCAGTCTGCTGTGGGGCCCTTCTTGAAGACACCTGCCTGGGCTAGGGTAGCTGGCTGCCTGGCTGGAAGAGGACTCGTGGCTGTCTGTGGGCTGTATCCTGAAGGGAGGAGGGGAGTCTCAGAGGGGCCTTTGCCCTTGGTGGCAGATCTCACCCTACCAGGTAAAACTCGGCACTTGGCCATGACGTCATTTCCCCGTGCAGTGAGGCTGTGGACAGCGGCCTGGCCGGACTTTCTTGAGGTGTAGCTTGCCCATACAGAGATGTGCATGTGCCTTCCACCATTCCAAGGAGTACTTCTTGCAGTGTACGCCAGGACTCTCTGGCACTTGTTCTTCAAGCTGCCTGTTTCTTTTGGTAGTCGGCGATACAGTCCTGTGGGCCTCTTCTGAGCTGTCCTAGGGCCCAGGTACTTCGTTCTCCCTGCAGGCCATTCCCATCAACCTGCATCCTCATATGCTCTGGAATTGGTGATTACTATTTCCCTCTCTCCTGTCCCTTCCCGTTGCCTCTTCCTCCCTCTAGGCAGGGGCTTCAGCCAAGAGCTTCAGGGGCTTCAGCAATCAGGGCCTTCTGGGAATTGTTTCTGGCCTTCCGGGGACTTGAGCAGCAGGGCCTTCCGGGGCTTTGAGCAGCAGGGCGCTCACAGCAGCAGGGCTTGTTGAGGGGCTTGGAGGGCTTCTTGGGCTCGGTTCACCACAAGCAGCAGCAGCAGCAGCAGGCAAGCAGCAAGCAGCAGGCCAGCAAGCAGTCAGCAGCAGCGAGTGTCAGAGTCAAGTGCCCAGCGGGGTGGGAATGCTGGTGTCTGGCCTTCTTCACCTTTGGCAGGGCTTGAACGAGTAGGCACGACTTTCTCTTCTTGTCTGACTAACAATGACCATTGGTGTCTTCCTGCAAGCTGTAATCTGGCAGCGCACGTCTTTCCCCAGTAATGCTCACTGCGTGAGATGCTGCCACTCTTGATCTATCTGTGGATGGATGGCAATTCATACGCGGCCTGGCACTATGCGCGCACCCACAGAGGCAGTTAGAAGTTCGTAAAGCGAGATTGCCGCAGTGTGAAAACGCTTTGCATCTGGATTATACATCTGCCGCGGCATTTCCCGCTTGTTTCCGATATGGGGGGCGACGTACGGCCGGGGCGGCGCTCCGACGTGGCGCGTGCCCGGGGGCCCGTACAGCGGGTTAGTGTAGAGTGGTGGGGGGTGGGGGTGGGATATGTGGATGTCCATGAGTGCGACGCTCTGCTTCATCCACCTTATGCATCCGCGCCCTTCGCCACTGATGCGGTCCACAGCTTCGAAATTCCTCGCGGCCCTGAACCGCCCGTTCAGAGGTGGTCATCCGCTTTTCCATCGCGCCCCCTTTGTCCTGTCCGCTAGGACGCCCGCACTTTTCCGATATTCAAGCATCTGTTATAACGATCTCTACCCACTACATACTTAGGTCACGTCCGTTGCTGTGTCTAGTTTGTTTATGCTTTTTCCATTTTGGGGGATGAAGGATGGAGGCCGCCCGTACGATATTTTATCATGTGGCCGCGTGTGTCCTTTATGCATTACGTTTTGCGTCTCATCGGGCCAGTGGACTGGACCTTTAGCTTCATTAGGTGGTTTTGTACTAAGGATTTTCGAACTTGGGCGATGATGGGAATAGATGGAGCTTTATGAAGAAGGATTCTGTCATGCAGGGCAATTTCCCCATTGATTATCTCATTGCTATGACTGGGAAAGACCTTGTGGCTGAAAACTCGAAGGCTATGGGTGGAAGACAAGTTAGTCGCAATGAAAAAGAGAAGGGACCGTCGCTTCTACATGCTGGTGTATAATGTCGTTCACATCTCAAGCTGCTTTCTGCATCCAGCAACATCTCTCAGTTTTGTGAATGTTGCTTTGCTGTGTTGGGTATAGCTTTGTGCTGTCTTCACATGAAGTAAGATTTGAGAATATAATTCTGTCTTTGCTCCACTCTGAAACCTATCAAACCTATATATGAAATTCACTTGTAAGTGCGAGGGTGGAAATGTGTTACTTGTTTAAATCGGCTATGGAGTCGTGTCGTAAATGGACATTGTAGGTGGATTTGAGGTGCAGCTCCATTTTTGAGTGGGTGGCAGTGCGAGGCTGAATATTCAACACGGTTCTGACGAGTGTTCTGGAGGAACGCGGTAGTGGAAGTATTTTGAGGGTGGTGCGTGCGCAGGAGCTGGGCAAAAAAACCAACTTCCTGACTGGAGTCATTTTATGGTATTCGCTTGCCCTGCCTATGTCCTACCAAGCTATGGCATCAAGCCACGTCACTCACACCCAAGCCCAGGCACCCACAGAACCGGAAGTAACCAAATTTGGGAATCCCACCCACAAGGGCCGGGTATTTAACAATGGAATTTTGTTGCTTGTAAATTTATGATTTGGTTTATGGTAAAGAATTCAAAACGGTCGTGCAGAATCTCAAATTCCCGCTCCTAGCACGCTAGTATTACATATCCGTTGGTGTTAGAAATTATAAATATGAATTAATAAAAAACAGCATCAAGATCATGGGCTTCGTTTGGCAAGGGGCTTTGGAAATCGTGCACCCAGGAAAATTATCAAGTAAGACTCGACTTAAGCAAGCGAAATCAGCAGAGAACCTTCGTTGTTATGTCTTCGTTTTATGCTATCTAGCTTGGAGAATGCTGGCGCGTTGGCCTCTAGGTCTTTACTGATTTCTGGTTACTCGAGTCTTAGCTTTTTCTCTGGTTACTGTATTTGACGTGATTGAGAGAACATGCAAGTAGAAAGAATTTCTGGAACGGTTCTAAACACTTCGAAGGTTTTATAGGTATATACCACCCCGATATCCCACATAGGAGGTCCCACTGAGCAGTTGCTGAATGTATGGGCAATATTGATCTATAATGTCAGATAAAGGAATATTATATAGGATTATCTACATAATGGAAGCAATAACATTAGGAATAGGCGCTACATAACTTCTGACTTCAGCGGAATAGCGACGTACAATGATCGAAATTGTCAGATGCAGATGCAAGGTAGTCAAGGCAGGAGAGTAAAGGGCGCCTGTCAATAGCGCACGACGGATGCAACGCGTATGTAAAATAAGGACACGCAGGCAGATGAGAAAGTTATTTCCATCTGGTATGTTATCTCTCAGTCAAAAGACGTTTGCCCGAATTTGAGCATGGACACCAGAGAGCGGGACAACACGGAAAAGGACACGAGGATGGGAGGGAAGGGGTGTAGCCCGGATGTTAAGGATGGATGCTGCCACGGAAGCCTTTAGCGAGTGAGAAGCGGGATGCGCACAGTCGCCACAGGGGCTTAGTCATGTGGGAGCAACGGCGACACGCGGACGTGCAAAGGAAGGGAAGGAGTGCAGAGTGGATGCCGTAGGCAGATGAAGCGGTATGCATAACGGAAGCCTAGCGGATGCCTAGCGGATGTCTAGGCGGATGCACAAGCGTTCACTTTGTGGGGCGGCATGAGCGGGGAGGATAGCATTGCGTCAGCCGCCACGGATATAAAAGTAGGATGGCAGCTGGAAGCAGGTCACCATTCAGAGGAAGAGACCTGCTGCAAGACACATCTCCAGCCAACAACCATGAGGGAGAAGAGAAGCCTGTGCAATCTATGCTGCCAGCCCCGGCAAGAAAGGACAGGGCCACCATCCACCCCCTGGCCCTAGACTCTTGGCTTCTGCTGGGGCTTCTGCTGCTCAGGCTGACTCTTCTGGTGCTAGGGGCTTTCTGCTGGCGGCTGCTACCTGGTGCTGGTGCTTCTGCTGGTGCTTACTCTGCCTGGCGCTGCACTTCCTGTGCTGGCGTGTCTTACTGCTGGTGGCTTACTCGTGCTGGTGCTGGGTCCTAGTCCCCTGCTGGGCTGCTGGTCCTGCTGGGGCTTCATTGGTGCTCCTGGTGCGTGCTGGTCGCGTGGACTGGGTGCTCCTGGTCCTGCCAGTTGCCTGGCTGCTGCGTGCTGGAGTGACCTTGAGCTCCAACTGCTGGCGTGTTCGATCCTGTGTCTCTGGCTTGGTGCCTGCTGTTTCGCCTGTCTGGTGCGAGCATGGAGTGCTGGCTTTTGGTCCTGCGGCTTCTGCTGGATGGCTTCTGTTTTGCTAGCTTACCTGGTTGTTGGCTGCTGCAGCTCGGTGGTGGGGTGTGATGAAGGAGGCATCCAAGAACCTCGAGAGCCCCGTCTGATGAGGGCCGCAGATGGCGCCTGCGCAGAGGGTGGAAGAGGCATACGCGTGAACGGGAGAGGAGAGCAAACTGACTTCCAGTCGAATGAGAGCGAAACATGGAGGATCGAGGTGGCTCGAATGGCTGAGTGGAGTATGCAGTATCTATGGACAGAGAAGGGGTACACAAGGCTTGCGTACTCGGGAGGTACACCAAGAGGAAGCAGGCTGCTTGGAGAGAGAAAGGCGGAGAGCCTAGGGGCTACACTTCGGAGATCCTCCTGCAGCTGGTGGAAGCACATGCACACCTGGTACGGGAAGCTGCACCTCAAGAAATCTGGCCAGGCCACGGTCAAGCTGACGACGCCGGGAGACCTAATGTGATGGCCAAGTGCAGCTTCTTGGAGGGTGAGATCCGCCACTGAGGAGCAGCCCCTCTGACAACCCTGTGCTCTCAGGCAGCCCGCAGAGAGGCCAGTCCTGTTCTGGCCAAGAGTCAGCTCTTGTGTCCAGGCAGGTAATCTGTGGAGCGTCCACGATGGAGACCCCCCCGACAGCTGCACTCCCTATAGCGGAGCGCAGATGGAGGACTCCCTGACGCAGTGGGAGCAAGGAGAGGGCACTGCCACCAGCGACGCAACCCCACATCCACGCGCCCAGCTCCACCTCCACAGAAAGCAGGCAGAGAGCCAGACTGGAGAGGCCAGAGCACACTGTCCTGCTGGAGATCAGGGACACCATCAAAAGCAGCATAGATCTCCTCTCTCAGCTTGGTAACCACCGACATACCATCCTCAAAGCCGAAAGCCTTCGCTCACCTACGTCACCAGACCCTCCTTGGACATGTCCGAATCACAGTACCAGGTGATCAAGAGACAGGATCACCGTGTCTTCTTCACACCACCCAGACCTCCAGCTGAACCTGCTCGCCCTCCAGTCCAGGTCTGCTCCTCCCACCAGGTGATGTCACTAGGCCCTTCCAAAGGCTTTCCACAGGCTCTCACATACCACAAGGCTATGGCTACCAGGAGTTCCAGCAGCACAGGCAGGCCCTTCCCAGTCCAGGCACAGGTTCATCATATGCCACCGGTGCCACTGATGTCACCTGAGGCCACTAATGCCACCGAGAAGATCGCCACAGGCATGCCACCATGGGCCCGATGCACGATGCCACCGGATGCCAGAATGCCACGATGCCACGATGCCACCGTCCGATGCCACCAGATGTTGAGCCACAGATGCCACACGACGCCTCACCTCGCTTCACCTGCAGACCCAGACAGCCCTTCCCCAGTGCCAGGCACAGGTCACTCGTATGTCACTGATGCCCCAGCTCGATGCGAACCCACGCCACAGATGCCACCACACCAACAGATGCCACCCATGCCTCACCTCACTCAGCTGCAGGACCAAACATCCCCAATACACTCCTCCTTCCTCCAACCCCACAGCGAAGCCCAGCCTCAGAACATCTGTCCATCGGTCTTGGACTGACACCCCATGTCCTAGAGGAAGGGGCTCCTCAACATCACAGGACTGAGCCAGCTCTCTCTGAGAGCTTCCTGCAACACATCCATCTCCTGTTGTCCTCTCGTGGCAGGCCGCACCCTAATGGCAGCATCAGACGAGCAACTCTAGCAGCAGCCACCTCCACAGCACCCTGGACCCTTCACCCTGAGACTATGGGCATGCCTCAGAGTGACTGGAGAAGAGTGCCAGAGACTGGTTTGCTACCTGTTGACTTCCTTTGCTTGGGACACCTTGGGTCATTTTTCTTTTACAGTTTGTTATTAATATAAGTTATCTTGCTTCACACACTTGCTTCAGTTCTTTTTAGTCAATAAAAGTCTTTGTGAAACTTTTAGAAAATGGTTTAAGCCTTTGCATGCTTGTGGGATGGGTTAAGATAGCAGTGGGATGGGCAGGATACTTGTGGATGGGCAGGGATACTTTGGGAATGGGTAATAGCTGTGGGATGGGCAGGGATACTGTGGGATGGGTAATATCTGTGGGATAAGTATAGAACCTCCAGTGCAAGCATAGTGGGACTGTATGGTCCACCGTCCTGGTGCCACACCTATGGCCTTTATTATCAATATAACATTTAATTAATCATTGATCCACACATTTCAAAAATAAAAACAACTCTTTATTAAATGCCTGTTTCATTGCAGAGTCCACTCAACAGATACATGGCACAATGCTCATCAGTGTGATGAGACAGTGCTGAAGGAAGCATCCATTAAGGCATCTACCATCCTGTCTTGCCACTCCACTGCTCCAGCTGGCGAGTTATACCAATGTTCAGGAGGTTGCGCTGTTTCTTCCTCACGTGAAGCTGCTGTGGGGCCTGGGTACATCCACAGTTATCTATTTTGGTTTCGCCCTTTCCTCCATTCACCAGGCTCCATGTCCCCGATTGCCTTGTTGGTGGTCCACGAGCCTGTTCTGCAACACTGGGTAGCAGGTGTGCATGAGATTGTGCAGGATGCACAGTAAGCTTCCACGATCCTCCTCACAGGTCTGTGGGCGATGCTGCATGGTGGTGAGAAGTACCTGGAACCTGTTGGCCAGGATGCCAAAGGCGTTCTCCACCACGCCATCTTGCCCTGCGACAGCTGTAGTTGAAGATCCTCTCTTTCACGGTGAGGCATCTGGAAGTGTAGGGCTTCATGAGGTAGGTTCTGAGGGAGAAGGCATCATCCCCCACGATGAAGTAGGGCACATCTTGATGTGCCCGTTAGGCAGGGGGTTCTGGATCTGGGAACCGCATGATGAGGTTGCGTTCCAGCCCATCCTTGAGGTCACTGACGCTGCTAATACCTGGGCATCTGACAATGAGCCGTTGCCTGAAGCATCGATGGACATGAACTTGTAGTCAGCATACGACATGGTGAAGAGGATGATGCTGAAGAAAGCCCTTGTAGTTGTGATAAGTGGACTCTGACTTGCTGGAGCTTTGCAGGCCACGTGCTTCCCATCTATGGCTCCAACGGTGTGGGGAAGTTTCACATCTGACTACCACTGCTCTGCAATTTTCTTCCAGCCTTCTCAGTCGAAGAGGCACTGGAGGAGCTCCCTCCATGTATTCTTCGATGATTGCCTGACACACTTCTCTGACCACTTTGCTCTGATGGTGGTTGTGTGGTACCCTCCATGCATACTGCATGTTTTTGTATGTGGTTCCAGAGGCCAGGTGGCACAGGAGTCAGTGCCAGCTTCAGTCCAGGATCCAGGCTGGGCTGGAAGTGGGTGCTCTGCTTGGTCAAACCTGGGTCTCAGCCTCTCCACAACTTCGTCAACATGGCTGGCGGCATCCTCATGAGTTCTGGCATGCATGAGTGTCTTCGTTCCTCAGCTTCACAATCAAGCTTGTTATACAGTCCGTAGTCTGCCTCTTCTCACGATCCATCTTCGGACCCAGACACTTCTGACGGCCTCCTTTTCTTCACGTAGAACCAGGTGAAAGAGCTGTAGATGGCGGACATCTAACGGATGTTCCCCGTATGCATAGCGGATGTATAACGGATGCGTTGGATACATTTTCCGCTCAAAAGTTTTGTGCAGTTCAAAACTTTTTGAGGCGGATTGAAATGTCGGTAGAACGGATCCTGGACAGGATAGAGAGTATGAAAAACGAACACAGTGAGTGACAGAAAGGAAGCATCGAATCGTTAAACTCAACGATGTTAACCAACGGATGGCAAGTGTTTCTCTCCATTTTACATCCTCTTTCCATCCGTTGGTGTTGTGTGACAGGGGCTTAAGTCAAGCATGAATTATTGTGGATTGAGGAAATGATATAACTGAGGCAGAAGATGGAGTTGTTCACAGTAGCCAAATGCTTATTGAATGGAAGCCAAGAATCAATTTCCACATTTTCTACAAGTTCTACATGGAGAAGTCCAACGCCATTTAGAACTAAACATGGTGAAGGAATTTGACCAGAAGGGACTTGAAGCCAAAGACATTTGATATTGCTGTTTGTCCTCATTAAAACTTTCACAGATTCCAGGAACTGTGACATAACTTCCATTGTGCTGCTTGTTGGCCAAGATTTGAGATATAAAGTTGGATAATATCTGCATGCCAATGATGCATAACCCTCTACTGATGGATGACCTTATGGAGTGGCTTCAGACAGATGTTAAAGGCTGTCTATGAAACCCTACAGAACAAGGATCTTGAGCTAGAACTCTTAGCAGCATTGCAATAGCACTTAGACATACTGCTTTATAGTACTTTACAGCCCACATACTGAAACCTTGAAGTCCCAAAGGAAATGGGAAAAAAACCCATTGCAAACAGTGTCTCCTACTCCCAGAAGGCAATTCACAAGGAATGAAAGCCAGTTTAGTGGTTATGTTGTTGGTCTGGAAACTAGGAGACTGAGAGCTCTAGTCCAACCTTAGGCTGGGTGACCAGTCATACTTTCTCAGCCCAACTCACCTTGCAGAATTGTGTGGGGAAAATGGGAAAAGAAGATATATTAACACTGAGTTGTATATGAAAAAGACAGGATAGAAATCTAAAAAAAGAAGAATACCATGATTGATGGCCACCAAGAGATCAAACAGGACTAGGAGAGTCATGCCACCTATCCCAGTCCTGACAGAAGACAACCACAAATACATCATGATTAATCACCATACAAAAATGTCAATATTACCATTAGATAACTTTTTCTTTATAAGTAGGGAATTCTTCTGTTCTTTGGCTGCTGAAAGGGAAATTTTATTAACAGTACCCTATGGGAAATTTAGCAGTGCCACCCAAGAGAATATCCAGAGGGGAAAAATTAACAACATTAGCATTGAAAATTAAACTGCCTTCTTCTTGTTCATGCCTTTTTAGCCACTTGCTAATCCATTTGCTTCCATTTTTGCAACATTGTCCTGAGGTTTCTCTTATGAAAGGGATGATTTAATGAAGAGAGGAAACAAACAAGATAAAAAGGAAGAGATAAGTGACAAGATGGGATTTTAATCCTAACTTAGGTTTAAAGTGTATGGCTGTCAATGCTAATAATGTAAAACATAACAGTGAAGTGTGGCTGCCATGCAATGAGCTAGGGAATGTGAGGAGACATCTGAAAAAAAAATCAATCGACACTACAGTCAGAAACTCAACCAGTGTGTCTGCGATAGGAGTGTAATGCATTAGTTTGAAAAACATACAACAGAGAAAAAGATAATTTCAGGAATTTTTCTTTGGAAATGTTCTGATTAGACCTTTGCCCTTTGTGTACTGGACTTAGCAATTAATGCTACACTTTAAGAAGAATTCAGACAAACTGGAATAGGCAACAGTGATTTTTTTTTTCTTCCATTCAATTGTGTTCAATTCTTGTAGACTGCTTGGACAGGTCTTTGAAGTTTTCTTGCCAAGTTTCCCACACCCCAAAGTGGTTTGTCATTGCCTCCAAAACTGAGAGAAAGTGATTGGCCCAAGTTCACCTAGCTGGCTTTGTGCCTAACGCAGTCTCCTGGTTTCTAGCCTGATACCTTACCACTACACCAAACTGGCTCTTTGTTACACATTTAATGATAAATAAAATAAAATGAGAATCATCAGGAATTTGATGAGAGGTTGAAGGAAGGACTCATGATTATTGATTCCTGAATAAAGACAATGGGGAGTGAGTGGGTGGGCATGACATCCTTTTTCAAGTAGTGTATTCCACAAAAAAGGGTTAATCTGCAATAGTGGCAAATATCTGTAACTGGGGTATAGTTTTTCCTCTGCAGGGTTTTTGTCAGTTTGTATGCCAGTGTTCCAGGTAGAGACACAATTGGGAGCAAGGGGATCCTGTTCTTATGTATTTTAGGGAATCTGTAGAACCTGGGTGTGGAAGAGTCTTCTAGTTGCATGTGCTTTCGCTCTAGTGGCTTGATCTACTCTGTATCATTCCTAAAGGCAGATTATGGATGATCATATTATAGAAAATGATCATATTGTAGGGAAGCAAATCCTGGATTTTTTTTAGACAAAGCTAAATAGTAAAAACAATAAAATCAGTTACCTAGAAGGGTGCTAAATTCTTCTTTTTAATGCATTCAAACAGAGACTAGACAGCCATTTGTCTAGGATGCTTTAATCTGGATTTTGCACTGAGTTGCACTAAGCAGACAGAATTCCCTAAATGGACTTTTCCAATTCAACAATTCTGTGGAAAAGTATGTGGATTCAGTTATACTACAGTAACAAAAGAGAGAAAATACACATTGCAGTAATCTTGCATAGTCCTTGCAAAAGAAGAGGATGCTTTAGGAGAATGGATAATAATTTTGAATAAGAGAGGCATGAAGAGAAGCAGACCATTCATATTAACCTGATATCTTCTAGTACCAGGTACATCTGGTTGTCTATCAAGAGAAAAGACTGCTGGGTCTAACGTTCCAGAAAGCATTCTGTTATTTTTTTTAATTGATATAGAAGTGAGAGCTGCAACTCACTTCATCTGGAAATGAATTTGTTTGCTAAATTAATTTGTAATTTACCTGCAGTAATGTAAGTATGCAGAATCTGGCTATTATGAATAATACTGATTGGATGTTTCCAGTTCTGTCTAAATAATTCCCTTCACTGAATAACGTATTTGAACTACTTATAGATGATCTTAGATGAAGAATAAGACTGTAAATTTCAGATCATTGTAGTCATTGGCTGATAAAGGAGATAATCTTATATCTTCTGATCCATTGGATAAAAACTATCCCAATGGAATCTAAATGACACTGGATAAAATATATGCTTTTTATAAGAACCCCTCCAAAAATACTGGAAACTACTCTAGCAAGTGTACTTGGTCTGCTACTCTCATGGTGTCCATGAGAATATATCTGCTGAAATAATCTCTGCATTGGTGACAGGAAGGGCATTCGGCCAGTAAACACTCAGCTCCATTCAGTTGCCAACGACTCCACCCCGCAAGGGATTATGGGGTCTTTAAAAGAAGATGATGATAGGAAGCCAGCAACTTACAACCATTCATGGAATGAGCATTTAGACTTATGATGATGTTGAAAAATGTGGCTTACAACTGGTCTTTGCCCTTACAAATGCCACATGACCCCATGGTCATGTTATAAAAATTGGGCATTTCACAACCAGTATGTATTTACAACAGTTGCAACATTCCAGGGTCAGGTAATTACCATCTGCAACCTTGATTCCAGTTATGGTCATAAGTCAAGGACTACCTGTATATGAATGCCGATGGAGAAGTAAATGTGCTGGAATTGCTGATCAGGTCCAAAAAATACTTCTTTCATGAGGGTTTTTATCTGCTGTATTTCTCCAATAATACATCCCCCCAAATAGGCATGAGGTGAAATTAAGCCCCTCCCCCAAAATTTAGGCCTATTTAAACCATGTGTTCCCCACCATTTCTCACATCGCTTGAATTACACGAGGTGAAGAGAAATGGAGAGAAGGGTGGGGGGGAAACTTGCCTTTAGGAGCACCCTCGGCTAGAGCACCCTGTGGACAGACTTGCCTCTATTGGCTAATAGAAGTGCCCCACGGGCAGAATCACCTTGCCACAAGGCTGCTTCTATGGCCGATAGAAACTCCCCAAGGACAGAGTCACCACCCACTTCTATTGGCTGACAGAAGCGGCCTCATGGCGAGGTGAGTATGCATGCGGCACTCCTGTTAGGAGCCCCCCACAGGCAGCCATACCTCACTACAAGGCCACTTCTATCGGCCAATAAAAACAGCCTCATGGCAAGGTGAGTGCGCGTGGGGTGCTCTAAGTGAGGGTGCGCATGGGGGAGGAAAAGGCCCATCCTTATTTTATGAGAAACATAGTATTACCCTAAACTACCATCATGTAGCTCATGGCTGTATGTAGTTTTAACATTTGATCCCTCAGGGATCCACTTTAATCACATCTATTGCTTATTATCTTTCCTAGCCTCCTTCCTTCTCATCAAAACAGTACAGAGGGGAAGATAGATGATAGATAGATAGATAGATAGATAGATAGATAGATGATAGATAGACAGATAGATAGATAGATAGATAGATAGATAGATAGATAGACCGACCTCCAGTTTCTCACTCATGCCCATTTTATGTTCAGATGTATGTAACATGACTTCCCAAATACCTTAATTAGTCCGATCTTCAAAAAGGCATAATACCTGCCTAACGTCAGGCTCCCAATTTTACTTTTATTACAAGACTTTTCCAAGATGTAGTTGAGCCCTGAAACTTTTCCTTCCTCACACTAGTAGGTAAGAGCAGCCATTCAGTAACACCTTTCCAAAAGTTTATGAAGGATTAGATTTATCCATTTTATATACCACTTCAGGGGTGACATTTGTCCAACATTTTTGAAGCTAACGAGCACCAAGATTGTACCGGACTCCTTTTTGTAATATGCTCCAGCTCCATGATTTTATAAATTGTCTTTATCTGAACCTTTCCAGCTCTATAATATTCTTCCTGTGTGTAGTGCAATAGAAACATGCCATTCCAAGTGCAGCTGCACCATAGATTTGTTTAAAAGCAACATGATACAGGCAATTCTATTTTCAATCATTTTCCTATTAAGTTCCAACATGGATGCTTCCTTTAACACTGCAGCTATACACTGGGATGAAGTTTTCATCAAACTATTCACCCCAATTTCAAGATCATTTTTCTGGTTAATCAGTTCCAGCTGAGACTCTGTCTACATAGTTATGACATTACGCTATTTATTCTAACATGAATTATTTTACACATTCTGACACTGAATTCTATTGGCTGACTTTGATCAATCATATCAACTGGCTGGTATGAAACAGGTTACTGGTTTTTTTCACTGCTCATGGCACCGAAGCTCTGCTGGTAGACTGATCAGCTGGACAGCAGGAAAAGGAAGCCCTGCCCAGTTCAAGCAGTCCCATGTGATAGGAGAAATATGTAAATCTTATAAAAATCTTATATGAAACCAGATATGTATCTACCTTGTCAAGCATTCTGTACTCTGAAAGACATTCTGTCACTTGTTAACAACCCTTTTATCCACTGATGCCAAGGGCTTTTTTGCATCCAAAATACACCCTTTGCCACTGATATGTGGTTCTTTTCCCATTGTTCAGAAGGGAAAAGACAACTTTGTGTCTTTCCAATATCTAAAACATTTTATATCCAAATGTTTGTGCAATACATTAGTTTGTTGAGAACCAATTTTAACTGAACTATATGTCTTGTTTAAAGTGTTCACTTTTAGAAATTATTTGTATAATCAACATAGATCTCTTTGCTTGGGACTGATTCTATCCCTTTCTTTCAATTTGTCAAATGAATAAATCATTAACCTCCATCCCTGCCCCAGCAGAAACTATCATAGATCTTTGTCAGAACAAGGTACTCTGATGTGATCAAACTAGAGCAACTTTAGATGATTTTTTTTTTTGTGGAACTGAATGGTCATCCAACATGTGCTTGGATTCATATATGTAAAGAGTGAAGTTGGAATGGAGGGCTTGTAAGAGGTTGCCGCACGTAGTAATTGGTTGTTATTGCTAAACAGTGGTCCAATAACAATAGAAGAACTCCCAACAACATAAGTCTGTCTCCCAAGTAGACCAGATAGGAAACAAGATCAGATAAGCTAATTCTACTTTATTGTAAGGCTACCTTATACACAAACAAATACAGAGAATCTTACAATCTCCCATGTTCTTATTTACTTGGGGTAGGAGGCTCCTGAGCATTTTTCTCTGCCCATTATGCAGCTACAGGTTATGCCCTTTCTATCTAACTGTTAGGTAGCATCTCTTCCTTCTGACTCCCAAGGTCATTCCCACATACGGTTACAAGATGTGATGGAATATGCACTTGAATAATCAGTACATAAGGCCACACAGAGCCTTCACAGGAATGAGGTAGTAAGTCTTATCAGAAAGAGGCCCAGATTAAGAAACTACAGTCCCCAGCTGATGTGGGAGAAAGAAAGCAGTTCAGGGTAGCCACACTCTGGAATATCTCAGGTTACATCTAGTGGTTATAGCCTTAGTTTGGCCAGGTTTTGTACATTAGATGTAAGCCAATAAAGGATTGACTTGACTGGATTTTGCTGTGCCATCTTTGGACTTAGACCTTGTAAAGGAAAGAGGAAAGTTGGCTATGCAAATATGCTGCTGCAAAATTTTGTGCTTTATAGAATGTGTGCACGTGTTAGGAAGGAATGATGGAAGTTAGCTGGCTTACTTTCTTCTTAGGCATTTGTGCTATGCTAGAATATATTTTGTTGAATACCATTTGTCCCCACTGCAACCTGTGGCAGACCATTTCATACAGTGCACTACCAATTTACAAAGCAGGTGGTATCAAGGTAGTGTATAAATTACCATACCAAGAAGTCTATTTGAGCTTTGCTCCAATAATAATGAAATAAATCCTTAAAAACTAGTAGATTTAAAAGCTAAGTGACTGCAAATCGAAGGATGAAAATAAACAGGAATGTTGACATGAAAGGCTCATTACCTTAGAAGGAATAAACAGAAGTAATTTATTGTCATCATCATTAGTACAGCCATCGGAGTCAGTCTCATGTTCATTGTTGGATTGAAGCTAATTTTAATGTGCATTTATCATTAGCTGCAAAGCTGGGGTTTGCATGTAAGAGATTACCCTCTGACATAAAAGTACATAACTAGTAACGATTGGAAGGAAACATTATTCCAAGAGGGTGTGGAAAGGAAAAGGAAAAAGGAAAAAGAAACCCATGTCTTAATTTATAAATAAATAAATACTTCCATAATAATTTACTCTTTCTTAGCTCCTATCCTTATTAAAAATCTCTGTCCTCAGAAAAGCTTATCTTGTAATAGTAATTCATACTCATTGGAGGTGGATTAATTTTATAGTTCTGTGATTTAGCTTCAATAGAAGATATGGCATGCCAGCTTTGGACATAGGAGTGTATTTCTACAGTTATGGATCCCAGGAATTATGGTGGAATTTGATGGGCGAACTGTTCCAGGGGAAGAAGAAAATGCTTTCTCTATTTCTGGGCTAGCCATCTCAATCCTAAGCTATTGCTATGAATATGTTCTATTTCTATAAATTGTCTGAATGCTATAGAAGTATATAAAGCATTGAAATAGTTCAATCAGAATAGAGAAGGGGCCTTTGAGGTCTTCTAATCTAACCTCCTGCTCAAGCAGGAGATCCTATAACATTTCAGACAAGTGACTGTCCAGTCTCTTTGTAAAAATCTCCAGTGATGAAGCACCACAACATCTAAAGGCAAGTTGTTTCACTGGTTAATTGTCCTCACTGTTAGAAAGTTTCTCCTTAATTCTAAAACTAAACTAAATAAATAGTGTTCGACTTTACTCACCTCAGAAGATTATTATGAGTTTAAATAATTTTTTAAAACATTTTATTAAAAAAAAACAATGGTTGTAACAGTAGGGAGATGTTCTATAGGTCAGTGTTTCTCAATCTTGGTAGCTTGAAGATGTATGGACTTCAACTCCCAGAATTCCCCACCAGCTAAGTTAAAGATGGATCACATTCTACAGATTAAGTGATAATAAATGTTTGTCTTGAAGGAGTCATTGGACTTCATATTGTTTTTGCTGCTTGGCATTTTCTATTACTGAAATCCTGAGGAGTCAAAATGTTTGGGATTTCTAAGTTCAGTTGGGTGCCTCTGAAGCAGCTCAAGCTGAAGAAAGTTGCTTTAGAAACCAAGATGCAGGTAGAATCTTATGGTTAGTGGACAGGCCTGATATTAGCACAAGAACTTCCCTTAGAGAAGGTATTATGAACTTGACTGCCAAGACCCATGTTCTGATAACAGTCCAGCTGACCTATCTTGGGTGTTATTGGAGGTGATCCTCAACTTATCACCACAATTGGGAACACAATTTCTATTGCTAAGTAAGGGGACTTAGTGCCAAATTTTACTCTCTCTCTCTCTTTTTTTTTTGCTATAGTTGTCAAGCAATCCACCATAGTTTTAAGTGAATATTGCAGTCATTAAACAAATCCAGTTTTCTTCATTGACTTTACTTGTCAGAAGCCATGTGGCAAGGTCACTAATGATGACTAATGGTGATCACATGCTTTGGGACACTGCATTCATCATAAATATATGCCAGTTGCTAAGTGTCCAAACTGCGATCATTTAACATAGGAATGCTGTGAGTGTGAGGTCAGATCATAAATCACTTCTTTCAGTGCTGCTGTAACTTTGAACAGTCACTAAATAAATAATTGTAAGTTGAGGACTGCCTGTAACCAGATGAGACAGGAAGAAATATAAGATGTTGGGATATTGCTGACTTGTTTTTGAAAGTGTAGACTTTAAATTCCTCAGTGGTTCCTTTGTATGTTTGTAGCTGCTGCTAAGGGTATCAAAACTGATAGATACAACGTTGGATATTTTCTCATCCTCCTTTTTGGACAGACATTAATTTGACTTGGGAGATAAGTAATCAGGGTTCAAAAGTCAAAAGGCAAGATAATTGCTTTATTATGTTTCAAGGAACACATACATAACTTCTTCAGAATACACCTACTGTAACTGCCTGATTTGTTTTAGAAGAGCAAATGCCATAGCAATAAGAGTTGGTCTTAAAACACACCATTTGTTGCAAAATATACATTACAATAATCTCTAGGTGTTTTCTTTTTAACTAAATATTCTTTGGCAGGTAGATACATCTCTTTAGCTTTTCCTAATGGTATTTCTGGAAATAATTCAACCTTTCCCTCAACTCTTCCTTTTTAAACAGTATGATAAGTAATTATAGATTTCTCTCTAACTTCTTTTTGCTTTTGTTATGTTTGGACTCCTGTTATCAGCTAGCAATATACTAGTTAATTTTCTTATCCTTCTTAGCATCTTGACAAACACCTTTTCATTGTCTCTATAGTCTCAGTTCCAGTTGATTTTCATCGAAGAACATAGGAAGAAGACAAGGGAGCAGCCTACTGATTTAAGGCCCTGTCCCACTGGCCGACGGACGCAAAACGTATGCATAAAGGACACAGCGGATGAGGGTGAACTCGCAGTCCGTTCATCCAATACCAAAAAGTGGGCAAAAATTCTTAGCATGCAACAGAACATGGGAAAAGAAGTGGAAAAGAAGGACGGGGGTACGGATGTAGCGGGGATGTTAACAGATATGATGTCAGGAAGACCCACAGCGGATGACAGTGCGATGGAAAGCATAGTCGTAACAGGCAGATTCAGGGTTTCCGGAGGAGAATCTGCGAAAGCGCAGCCGCATGCGGATAAGGTTCGGATGCTTATAAGTGTATGATGCGGATGCATCAAATAGGAATGCCTTATCGGAACAAAGCGGATGCATTAGCGGAATGTAGAGACGTCAGATGCAAAGATACGGTCACTACGCATGGGGAGTATGAATTTGCATCCGCTCCGCGATAAAAAGGATTGCCAGCCGCAAGCAGTCAGATTCAGAGGAAACACGCTTGTATATTCTCAAAGAGAAGATGGTTCTATCAGTCAGTGGAAGAAGAGAAAGCCGGTTCCTACTCATGCCCGAGCCCTGGCAAGATATAAGGACAGAACCAGCATCCACACCTGGCACTGACTCTGAAGCTGCCTGGTGCTTTCTCCTGCAGCTGGTGCTGCTGGTGCCTGCTACGCACGTGCTGGGCTGTGGTGGAGCCAGCCCCACAGCGAGCCCTGCAGGAAATAATGACTGCTGCTGAATGGCCGCTGCTGCCTCAAAGCCCTAGAGGACCCTGCCTGGAGGAGGTCGCCTTGCGCAGTAGGGAGGAGAGGCAAGGGAAGGAGCAAGGGAGAGACGAAACAGTCATCAGATCTGTGCCCGACGTTTCCGAGAGGCTCATTTGAAGAGAGGAGGTGGTGGCGATGACTGAGGAGAACGAAGTAACCAATGTGGAGAAAGGGCCACAGACTCTATCATGTGACACCAAGAAGAACCAGCCAGACTTGGAGAACAAGGGCACGAAGCGTGCCTGGGCTAACACTGCAGGATGTACCCTGGGATTGGTGAGAGAGATTTGCCACAGCCATGTGTATGAGCAAGCTAACGACCGTCAGAGAAATCCGGGGCAGGCCGCTGGCTAAGCTCACTTGACGGGTTCAGGTAGATGTCAGTAGGGCCAAAGGTGCAGCATTACTTGGAGGGTGAGGTCCACCACTTGAGGGAGCAGCCCTCTGCAGACCGCCTCCCCCTCAAGACAGCCCACAGACAGCTCAGGAGTCCTCTTTCAGAGCCAAGGAGCCAGCTGCCTGTCCCGGCAGGTGTCTTCAGAGGGCCCCCGTGCACACACAGCACCCAGACACGACAGCTCTGCACTCCCCAATGCAGGAGACTTGAGGATTGGGACAACCCTGGCTGTCACAAATGGAAGATAGTAAGCGGCAGGCTCACCAAGACCAACACCCCTCCCACCCCCAGCTCCAAGAGGATTCCAGGTAGAGAGGCAGATTGAGAAGGGCCAGAGCCACACTGTCCTGTTGAGATCAAAGGAACACAAGTGAGGACCAGCACAGAACTGCTCTCACTCAGCTGGTCCACGATTGGACAGAGGATCCCCCGGCCACCGAACAGATAGCTGCCTTCATCACCTACGTGATGCCGACAAGTACCTTGAGGGAATTTAATGCCTGAGGCCCAGTACACCGGTTGATGAAGGAAAAGACTCAAGCACTTCTGCACGAACCTCAGAGGACCCAGCTGAAGCTGCCCTACCCACAGTCCAGGTCTGCTCACTGGCTAACCCCAAGAGCGATTAACCAGCCCTTCCACGGCTGTTCAACAGCGCCTCCTCAACTACCAAGGACTAGCGACTACCGAGACTTCCAAACAGGGGGTAATGCTCGAGAGTATGTCAGAAGAGAGAGCGAGGGGGGAGGAGCAACAACAGACCTTTCCCAGTGCCCATGGCTCAGGTTCATCGGAAGCAACAGGAATGCCACTACCACTTACCCAGCTGCAGAACCGGCAGTACTCCCACTACACTCCTCCTTCCTCCACCCCACATCCGAGCCTGTTCAATGGATAATAGCTGTCATCCAGTCTTGTGCTTGACATCCCAGGATACTTGATGAAGGCCTCTCAACCTCACGGGAACTGAAGTCAGCTCTCGGGATAGCTTCCTGAACACACCATCCCTGTTGTACTCTTGCGGGCCAAAGGCTATGCCCAATGGCTACCTCAGACCAGTCACTCAATCACAGCAACACCTCCATAGTGCGACATATGACACCAGATTGACATGGAACATGCTCATGAGTGACATGAGAATAGTGCCAGAGACTGAGTTGTTACTTGTTCACGGTTTATGTCTTTGCTAAAGACAGCTTTACTTGGTTCAGTTTTGGCTGTTTTTAATAAAGTCATCAGTTTTAAAGACAGTTATTAATAAGAAGGTTATCTTTGCTTAAACAGGGCGTGTAAGATGAGGCTTGGTTCCCCCTGAGAGGCTTGCGTTCCCAGCCCATCCTTGAGGTCACTTGCGTTGTATTACCTGGCATCTGAAGCTGAACCCATTGCCTGAAGCAATCGATGTTGTACATGAACTTGTTAGTCAGCATCACTATGGCAAGGGGATGATACTGAAGAAGCCCTTGTAGTTGAAAATAAGTGGACCTGAGTTGGCTGGAGCTTTGCAGGCCAAACGTGCTTTATGCAAATCTATGGCTTCCACAACGGTGTGGAAATAGTTCCACACTCTGATACCACTTCATTACTGATACTTTCCTACCAGCGCTTCCTCAGTGGTGGCTACTTTTGAGAGTCTCCTCCACGACTTCTTCGATGATGGCGCTGCACCACTAGTCTCTGAACCACGTTGCTGATGGTGGTTGTGTGGCACCCTCCACGCATCTGCATTTTTTGTGTATGTGGTCCAAGGCCAGGTGGCACAGAAATCAGTGCGCCAGCTCAGTCATTGGGGATCCAGGCTGGACAAGAAAATTCACGTGCTCACTGGCTTGGTACAAGGCGCCGGCCTCAGACCTGTAGACAAGTTTCGTCAAAAGCATGGCGTGGTGGCATCTCATGAGAGTGGGCGATGGGAAGAATGCTCACGACGTCGTCTTCATATCCTCAGCCGTCCACCATCCACTGGGTCATCTGAGGGTTCCAGAACTCGCATCTCTTCTCTGCGAGTCCATCTCCTCAGACGCCACACAGCTATATTGAACGATCTGCCTTCATTGCTCCTTGGTGTAATAGAAAGGTGAAACAATCTGAACAGGTTTTGGTTCTGGTGATGAATAGGATCGCAGCTTACGGCTATACGAAGGCTCTGTTGTTGAGTATGAATCTCATGGTGGAGATCAATGGGACTGATTGCTAGGAGAGCAAGACCAAAGGGTGAAGAGGTCTGTACAGCATGGCTGCTTGGACTCAGTCGACTGATGAGCCCGAGCTAGATTTATTCATACACCGCACTTTGTTATAGGAAATGATTGGTTTTCCGTGAGGTGTCTCTTGCTACTACATACTTCTAGACATATGGCAGACATCCTAAATATCCGAGATAGCAGCCGCATAATACAAACGTTTTTGTCCGTTTCTTAATAACACCTTTATGACATACTGAGATGCGATGATACAGTCCTTTCTGATTGACCGGTGCTACTAACAGATTGGCTGTGTGGACGTTCCCATTACGCTTTCGTTTCCTCCCTCTTTCCAGTTATTCAGGCTGCCGTCAGCAGATGTAGTACGAGATGTCCAAGAGAAGGATGCGCTGAGCGAGGATGACGCAGGTACGGACGTTTGAAACCGGATAAGAGATGCGCAATAGAATGTTTGTTGCACCATATTTGTGTCGTGGATGTAGCAGTTGTAACGCAGTGCGAAGTTCATTCCGTCAATTCAACCAAAGTTGTTGTGCCAGGACTCAGCAACGACTTGCTGTTGTGCCAGCGCGATGGAAATCTCAAGTGGAGTGGATGCTCCGAAGCGGAACAGAGCGATGAAACCACGTATGCAGTTGCAGTACAACACGGAGTGCATCCGGTTATTCCAATGAGATGGCCAAGCTTTTTTTAAATGTTTTATTATGCCTCTTTGCATCCATTGTTGTAGGTGCATTGGGACAGGGGCTTTAGAAAAGAAGCAAATGTTGCAAGAAACAGAGATGCTACCACTGAATTTCTTCTCCCCACTTGGTAGTGAGGTCTGATAAAGCAGGGATTGACAGAGGCAGCACAAGTATTAATGCATTTACATTAGAGGAAGGCAGATTCCAACTGAACTGGGGGTTGAAATTGTAACAGTAAGAAGGGTCAGACAATAGAACTGGTTATCCAGAGGACAATAGAGTATACTGTCTTTCACTGGACATCTTCAATGGAGGCTAGATATATTGCTCACTTTGATTTGAATTCCTGTGCTGGGGTTGGATTCAATAACATAAATGGCTTTTTTCAGCTCTCAGGTTCTGTGATATTTGGTGGCTTTACTGATAGATTTCAGTGTGGTTTGCAATAGATTGGCATGATTTTTTTTTAAATTCCCAATAGCCAACTATAGCAGCAGCAATAGCAATTGCTGCTATTTTATGCTATTTTACAGCTTTAGCTTTCTCTTTTGGTTTAAATTGTTTGCCACCTAAAGTCATGTAGTTGAGATGGACAACCATTCAAATTTACTACCTTAATAAAAAAAAAAAGCTCTGGCATCATAAATTATACTAGTGAAATGAAACAAAATGGGCCAACTAAATTAGAGGGGTGGGTACTCTGTGTGTGAGTGTGCGTTCGCACGTGCGTGCATGTGTGCATTTGTGTGTGTGCATATGTGTGTGTATGTGTGTGTGTGTGTGTGAGTGAGAAAGAGAGAGAGAGAGAGAGAGAGAGAGAGAGAGAGAGAAAGAGATATGGTCAAATAATCAGTTCTGAAGTACTCAAAATTATTTAATTCTTATTATATACTTTTGTCACCAACTATAGAAATACTGTAGATTGAACTGTAAGGTTTGTGTCTCTTGCTCTCAGTAGAAACAAACTTTTCTTATGCATATATGGCTACTTTTTGATCTGCTTTTTAGAGGCCAAGCGCTAAGTTCCCTCCTTTATGAAGTCTGGTTCTATAGCTTCTGATATAGAGATTATTTGGGCTTTTTTTCCCCAAAAATCTATTTATATGGTCACTAAGAGTTGACACCAACTTGGTGGCACAAAATCATTCTTTGCAAATATCTTAAGAACGAAATATCATCCCCAGAAGTAATTTATTTTGCCACTTTGCATACCAAATGAAGATTTTTTTAAATACACCTACGGTGAATAAAAGCAGAACTTGTTTGTATTCTTTTTTGTTTATTCTGAACTTCTCCAGGTTTTATTCTTATTTCTTATTGCATATCTACAATATCAACTTTATTATCTCTACCACTGGAAATCAGATTTTTAAAGCTGATTTCACTGATCTTCTTGTGAACTTCTTTGGGTATTTCTTATGAGGAGCTCAAAGAACAAACATAAACCAACAGCCCATGATTTGCGGTGAAGATATGGAGTGGGAAGTAGGACAGTATAGTAACAATTATATACAGTAAAATGACGTCTGCTGACATTGAAAGCTGTGCCGTGAATCTTTTATTTCTGAACACACTTTGGGGATTCAGAAGAGGTTCAGAAGGTGTCTGGGGCTCAGACATCTTTGTGGCTTGTCCTCACTTATTTTGCTAAGTTACACAGTTCTTTCAGCTATCTGATACCCTAGTTGATATCTAGTAAAATAGAAGTTTTAGGACTGTCAACATTTCCAATGGTGATTTTTTCTGTGATAACACCCATGACATTTTATCAACATTTCAAATCTTTCTACCAGCTCTAAAAATTGAGGAACCCAGGAGTAGATTCAACAAAGGTGTTGAATGAGAACAAAAATAAGGTAGGGATAAAACTGACCTGCTAGCCTTGAAAAAACCTCTGAAGACCTCTGTTCTGTATAACTTGGAAGGTTCCAAGTAGTTAAATCTGATTGGCCAAAAAGGCCAGTAGTGGATTGGTTCATTAGGAACCAATCCAATGAAGCGACAACTGTCAAAGGTGGCCAAGATTAAGTAAGTGGTCATTGGCTCTACAAAGCCGGCAGGCAAGGCCTCTATATAAAGAGCTGCCGACGGCTTGAGCCAATGTTCCCGTTACTATTGCTCGTTAACCGAATAAAGAGTTTGTTTAGTGTTGGAAACCCGGTCTCAACAGGCGCTTCTTTTCCGGACGGAACACTTGGCGATGAGTGATGGGATCGTCTTGAAGCTGAAACCGGCATGCGGCGAGAGAACAAACCATGCGTAGATGAAGCATGGCTTGGTAATAATGTCGCCGCCTGCAACCATTTGAACCCCAGATGGAGGGAAGATTGGGAGTCTTTATTTATTGATCGCTTCCTGATGTTTGCTGGAGAGCAATGAAATGGGAAGACATTTTCCCGATCAGTGAAAGATGGCTGGTCTGGTGTCTAACACATTACCGGCCAGCCGTATTTAATATGCAAAGGCATTGGCGAAGCCCAGTAGATGTAAACAAAGGACCGGGGTGAGGCGGAAACCGTGAGAGGCTGAGCAAAGCCGCACGACGCGCCGGGTGGCTCAAACCTCAGCAGAAGACAGAAAGTCTATAGAGAGGACCAGAGGGAAGACGAAACCAGGGCTGAGGGCGGTGGCAGGTCTCGGCCGCCACATGGGAGGAGCTGGGAAAGGCCAAAAAGAGGGAGGAAGGCAAGGAGAGAGCGGGGCGGGTGAAGTGCGTACAGGACGCGACCCGACAAGCAAAACTCGGAAAGACGACCGAACAGGTAAGGGGGGCAGGAGGCAAGCTGGGAGCAACCACGGCGGAAGCCGCAAAGAAAGCAGGGGCCACAGGAGAGAGGAACGCCAAGGGCGGGCACGACAACCGCGCCAAAATGAAAGAAACGCCAGCGGAGGAAGGAAGCAAGCGGCCACAACCACACACCACACAGCAGGACACCGGATAAAGAGGACGGAGGACGGCCGGCGACCGCCCGGCAGGCAAACCAAAAAAGGCGAGAAAAAGAAGAAAAAGGGGCGGGAATGGGCGGGGGCGGGGGGAAACCACCCCGGAGCCGAGTGCAGGGGCGGGGAGGCGAGCGGGCAGGCTGCCAAAAAGAGGGACAGATCGAAATGAGGAGCCGAAAGGGAAGAAACAGCAGCCCGAGCAGACGGGGCCAAGCCCGACCAAGAACGTGACGGGAAGGCAAGCGGACAGAAAAGGCAGGAGCGCAAGGCAAGGGAAAACCAGCATCCGAGGAAAACACACAAGTCAGGACTGGCACGAAGAGAAGGCGGCACAGACGGAAGCGGAAAAAAGCAGAAGGGGAGTGGCCAGGGAAGGAAGCCCGTGGGAGAGGGCAGGGCTACGCAGGAGCGGGGCGATTCCCAAGGGGGGTGATGGAAACCACAAGGAGACGGCGGAGGCCAAACAGCAGACAAACGAAACGCAAAAAAACAAAAAAGGATGGGGCAAAGGAGGACCAGGGAAAGAGGAGGCCCGGGGAGGGCGGCGGGCACGGCTAAAGGGACGGACAAACAACACGCGAAAGGCCGGCAGTGACCCAGAGGGGACGGAGACCGGCCCAGCCGCCCGGGGGCAGGGAGGGGGCGGGCTCAGCGGGCAGGGGAGGACCGGAGGGAGCCGAAGAGGCGCGATGCGAGGGGGAAGAGAACCTGCGACACAAAGGGCCAGGACGGCGGCGACGGAACGCGAGGCAGGAGCGGAACCCACAGAGCCGGGAACCAGAGCCCAAAAGAGCAGGGAGAAGATGAAAAGCCAGACGGGGGCCCTGGGGCAGGAAAACCCAAAAGGCAGGAGCAAGGAAAGAAAGGAGGGGGAGAAGCGGCAGAGAACCAAGGGACCACGCCAGGGGAGACGCCAAGAGGAACACCCGGAAAACCAGAGGGGGCGGGGCGCAGCGGGGCGAGAGGACAAGGCGACCCGGAACCAGGCGCTACAGCAAGCGCAGACCGGCGACCAGGGGGGCAGCACTGACTGCACGCAGCGGGTGGGGAGAAAGGGGGGCGAAACGGGAGGGGCCCAGGGCAGAGCAGCAAGGCCAGGAGACCCCAGAACGGCCGAGGCACAAACAGAGGAAACACAGAGAGTGCAGGCAAAGGGAAGGGGAACAGGACGGGAAAGGGTAACAGACGGCAAGGCGGGGGAGGGGCCCCAGGCAGCGGCAAGGCCGCAGGGAAGTGCCTAGTAAAGAAGAAAAAGGGGCGGGCCAGAGGGGAGGACAGCCGAAGGGGGCGAAAAAAACACTAGCCCAAGGAGAAGCGAGAGCGAAGAGAAGGGCGAAGAAGCAGAAAGCGGGCCTTGAAAGGAGAAAAATATGAAAAAGGCGGCCGGGCCACGACCGCGGCGAAGGGGGAGGAGATGGGAGTGACGAAAAGGGAGGCACCCAACAGAAAAAAAAGGCAAAAGCAAGGAAAGAGGCACCCAGACGATAAAGAAAAAGGGACGGACGGCAGGCGGAGGCGGATAAAGGGGGAAGTTATGCCGCCCACAAAGCAAGCGAGAGCAGAACCAGGGCCACCGGGGGCGGGAAGGAAAAAAAACGGCGGGACGGGGGGGCACAAAAGACAAAGAGCCGGGCAAAAGAGAAAAGAGACGGGGGAACGCAGGACCACCGGGGAGGCAGTGGAGGAGACGCGACCCGGTACGGGCACCGGGGACACCGCACCAGGGGGAGGCGGGCTAGCCGGAGCCACCAGGACCGGACGGAGGGAGAGCAGGCCACCCAGCCACGGGGGAGGCGAAACGCGCGCCAAGGCCAGAACGCAACGGAGCCAACGAGACAGAAAAGTCCCGGGCAAGGGGCACCGGAAGGAAAAGGAGCGGGCTGAGGAAGACCGAGACTAGGAGATCAGGGCGCCAGGGTGACGGCACCAGAAACCATGGACGAGGGAGGGGGGCGGGGAAGGAAACCCACACCGAACAGGCGAGCCCCACGGGAGACGAGGGGGCAGAAGGCCGGCGCGCGGGAGGCAGAGACAGGGCGGCAGCGACCCTGGGAAACAAAATCCGCCCAGGCAGACAACAGGAACACCGAACACCGGGACCAGGCGGTGAGAGGACGGACCCGGGGCGGCCAACCACCGCCACGCGACAACGAGAAACCCGCGCGGGAACGGCCAGGACGGCGGAGGAGGGCACCAGAGCCACGGCAAAAACGCAAGGAGGCCCGCGGGGACGGGGGGAAGGAAAGGCGGGCGGGGAAGCCAAAAAGACAGAAAAGGGAAACAGGGCGGACGAAACAAAACGGAACGGGCAACACAAAAGGGGGTGGGGGGGGGCGAGCAGCGGGGGGTGAGGCCAGGCAAACGACAAGAAGAGGGGGGAGGCAGGGGACAGGAGGGCACACCCAGGCAGAGGGGAAAGGAAAAGCCGGGCGGGAGCGAGGGCGGGGCCGGGTGGAGACAAAGAACAGGGAACGCGGCGGGGGCAACAGGCACAAGGGGCAGAGAGCGAGAGCCAAACCCACCACAATGTGCCCAGAGGACGGGAGACCCCACGAGGCCGGGCGAGAAGCCAGAGGGAGGGGGCGGACCAACGAGGGCAAGACAGGGTAAAGAGGGGGGGAGGGCAGAGGCAAAGGGTCGGGGAAGGCAGCAGAAGGGCACCCACCAAGAACCGACGCGGCGAGAAAAACAGCGAAAACACAAGGAGGGGCAACGCAGGGGGACACGGAGTGGTGGGATCGGACAAGGGGGCCACAACGAAACGAGCAAGACAAGCGCGGGAACAAGACGGAGCGCGGGGGAGAAACGCCAGGCACGGACGTGCCGCCAGGCCCACCGGGGGCAAAGGGGAGGCCAAGCCAAAGGGGCGGGGCACAAAAGAAGGGCCGGGAGAAAAGGGACATGGGGAGGGCGCAAGACAAACGAAACCGCGGAACGGACCACGAAACACAGCACGCCCAGGAGCACAACAAACAAGAGCCCGGGCAAGAAAGAGGAGGGGAGAAAACGCAGAGCCCCAGGGAGAGAGGGGGCACCCCAAGGAGACGGGCGAGGAAAAACCCCCGACGCGGCCAGCCAAGACCGCACGGGCCCAAAGCGGTCAACCGGCGAGGGCAAAGAAGGTGGACGGGGGACCCGCGGGGGCGGCCAGCCACAAGCACTACAAGGAACAGGGCCCCGGGCCGACCGACGAAGCGGGGACGAGGGAAGAGAGGGGAAGCTGCGCCACAGGACCAGACGGCGGGCCCTCAACAGGAGCGCAAAAACAACCAGGCAAGGCAAAGAAGAAAAAGCAACGAAAACAAAACCAAGAAGGGGGGGGGGGAAAGACAAAGAAAGAAAAAAGGGGAAAAGAACAGGAAAAGCACAACAGAAAAGCGAAACCAACCAACAGAGCACGGACGGGGAGAGGAGACCAGCAGAAAGGAAGCCGGGCGAAAGGGAAGCCGACGGGCAAGGCCCAGCCAAGCCAGCGCAACCAGCCCAGAGGAACCGGGAGGGAGCGGGCAGAACCATCGTCGACCGGCCGGAGAAACGCAGGCGGGGAGCGGCAGGGGCGGACCCACCCGGCCAGGCGGAGTCCAGGGAGAAAAAAAGCGGGAGAGGACAGCGAGGCCCAACCAAACCGCGGGAAAGGCCGAGGCTGAGACAGGAGCCGCGCAGTGGCAACGGAGGCACCCAGGAAAAAGCCCATCCGACCGGCACGACGACAGCACGCGGGTAGGAGGGAACGAAAGGCGGAGTGGGGCGGGAGAACGGGGAAGGGCAAGGAGGGAAAGGCGGAGGGGCCAAAAAGGCCAGAGCGGAGGAGGGCAGGAGGGAACCAAGCCAAAAGCCGCGCAAAGGCGGCAAGAGGAAAGAAGGGTCAGGGGGGACAGTGCCGGGCAGGCAAGCGCGAGGGTGGCAGGCTGCGGCAGCGGGAGCCAAGGGGCGGGGACGAGGGCGGGGAACCGAAGATAAGAGGGGGGAGGGAACCCGGGCGCACGCGCCGGCGGGCGGGACGGAACAACCGCGGCGGCAGGGAGCAGAAAGGGAAGCGGGGGGAACACAGCAGAGCCGGGGGCGGGCAGGGGGAGAGGACAGGACGGAAAGGCGACGGCGGTCGGACAGCGGGCGGCCGGAAATGGGGCAGGGCAAAGCGCACCCAGGCGCCAAGGGGGACGCAGCCGGGCCAGCCGGCGAAGGGGGGGAAAAGGAGGGACCAAGGGGGGGGGCAAGAGGGGGCTACGGGGAAACCACGGAGGAAAGGCCGGGAAAGCACGGGGGAAGGGAGAGGACAAGTCGGAAGGGCGAGGGCCGAAAGGGCGAGAGAGAGGGACAGGGCGGGGAGGGGGGCGGAGGGGAGGCAGGGGGGAGAGAGGTGAAGCGGGGGGAGCGGCCGAGAGGGCACGGGCAAGTGGGCCAGCCAGAGAAATAGAAGAAAAGGGAAGAAAAAGAAGAGCAGGCAGAACGGGGGTGGCAGGGAGGCGGGCCAACGACCCACCAGAAGGAGGCAAAGGACGGGGCGGCAGGGTCGGCGCGGGAAGGAAGGAGCAGGGCGGCGGCCGGGGCGGGGGGGGCCAGGACGATAGCAGCAGGGGTGCTGGCCAGGGGGGGGGGGAGGGGGGAGGGGCAAGCAGGGGGCGGAGGGAGGGGCACGGCGGGGAGAGGCGGGGACGGAGGAAGGGAGGGAAACGGGAGGCAGGCCAAAGGGCCCACAAGAGAGGACGGAGGGACGGGGCCCCCGGCCAGTCGGGGCGCGGAGGACCAGACCGGAGCGGCAGCCCAGGGGAAAGCAAGAGGAGCGGAGCAGCGAGGAGCTGGCACAAAGGGAATGGGGCCGGAGGGGGGGGGGGCGATAAAAGGGGCGGCGCAGGCAGGAGAGGCAGGCCCAGAAGGACAGGAAGGGCGGTGGGCAGGCCCCAAGGGAAGGGAGGAGAAAGTAAAGGAGGGAGGGAGACGGGAGGGAACAACATGAAGACAGGTCCGAGGAGAGAAAAAGGCAGCAGACGGGGCGGAAGAGAAGACACAACACCAGGCTCATGCAGGGGGCCAAAGGGAATTAAGGAGAAAGAGACGAGAAAAAAGAGGCACGCGGGCCGGAAGGCACCAACAGACCGATCCGGACGACGAGGAGGGGGGAAGGAAGCCAGGGGAAAACGAGCGAGGGGCAGGGCCAGAGGAAGCGACAAAAAGGAGGGGAACGGGCGGCACGGGGAGGGAGAGAGAGAAGCGAAGCGTAGGGAGCAAGGAGGAGGGGGGAAACGCGCAGCCAGATGGGACGCAGAGAGGGAGCAAGGGAGAAAGAGCAAACAAGGAACGGGGACGCGAGTGAGACCACAAAAAAAACACAAAAACGGGCAAAACACGGGACGCGCCAGGGCCCGGCAGAAGCAGAAGGAGGGAGGAAGGCAGGAGGAGACCACACGCAAGGAGGAGGGGCATGAAAAACATACTAAGATTCCGTATACTGAGAGGGCGCCCCAGGCGCCACGGCGGGGCGGCCGGCAGGGCCCGGGAGGAGCAGGAGAGCCGGGGGCGGACGAGGAACGGAGGCAGGAGCGGAAGGATGGCAGGGCGGCGGAAAAGGAGCAAGCGAGAAAGGAGGGGGGAGAGAAAAAGGGC